>PVJS01008198.1:0-45000 GCA_004027185.1 Glis glis | reverse complement strand
GAAAGGGATAGAAAGAGAAAGGGAGAGAGAGAGAGAAAGGGATAGAGAAAGAGAGATAAAGGGAGAGAGAAAGGAAGGGAGAGAGAGAGAGAAAGAAAGAGATAGAAATAGAGAGAGAGAGAGAGAAAGGGATAGAGAAAGAGAGAGAGAGAGAAAGAGAGAGAGAAAGGGATAGAGAAAGAGAGAGAAAGGAAGAGAGAGAAAGAGAAAGAGAGAGAGAAAGAAAGGGAGAGAGAGAGAAAGAAAGGGATAGAGAGAAAGAGAAAGAGAGAGAGAGAAAGGGGTCGCAGGAGCAAGGTTAGCGGACCTGACCCTCTGTCTAGAGCACGGCCAGTGCTTAGCCAGATGGGGGAGAAAGGGGAAGGCATGGGGGAAGCCTGCCCTGGGACGAGCTCCCTGCCTCAGTTGCGACTCCTCCCCAGTCCTCTCCTCCTCTTCCCAGGCCCCATTAAAGTCCCAGACTAAAGCCAGACCACACTTCCCAGCTTCCTTTGCTCTCCGTGTGGGAGCTGTGGCCCAGCCCTGGCCCAAGAAATGTGTGTGGCCATGGCGGGCAAGGCTGCCTGCCCCATCGGAGCTGTGCACACGGATCCTCCTCACCCTGCCTCCTCTTCAGCTTGATGCAGGCGAGCGCGGCGACCTTGGAGGCCCTGCATGGAGGACGGAGGGGCCACGCATGAAGGAGCCTGGGTCCTCAAGTCACTGCCTAGACAGACACCACCTGGCTCATTGGAATTGCTCGTTTGGAACTTCACAGGGGTGAGAAATCAATTCACATATGTTACCCACTAAGAAATAGAAATGACCCCAACTAACATGCAGATGTTCTCCAAAGTTCTAAACTATCCAGGGTCAAGGAAGTGGAAGAAGAGTTTTCAAATGCAGCAGCTTGAATTTTGAAAAAAAAATTACTTGGAAACAGGAAATACTTTGTATTTGGGGTTGAATAGCATCCCTCCAAAATTTGCATCCACCCAGAACCTCAGAGCGTGACTTTATTTGGAAATGGGGTCTTTGTGGATACAATTCGGTTAAGATGAGGTCATTCCAGGGTAGGGTGGGGCTTATCCGATGACTGGTGTCCTTATGAAATGGGAAATTTGGACACAAAACCACAGTCACACAGTGGAGGAAGCCACGGGGAAGCAGGTGGACACTGGGGGACACAGCCATAAATCAGACACCCCAGGGATCGCTGGCCACACCCGCCTTAGGAGAGACAAGGAGGATACTCCCGAGAGCCTCCCGAGAGTCCACAGCTGTGACAACCCCTTGATTTGGAATTTCTTCCCTCCAGAACTGTAAGAAAATAAATTTCTGTTGTTTTAAGTCTCCCAGTTTGTGGGAGTTTGTTACGGCAGCCCCAGGAAACCAGTCCACTCGATAATCAAAGCGCTGTGCAGTGTAAAGAAGTTGCACTATTTTAAACCCAGTTCTGGGCCACGTGCTCCTAGGAAGCTGTCGCCCTAAGTCTGCGTTTCCCGCTGGAGGACGTGAGCTCAGACCCCAGGGAGGAATCCTCTGCTCCAAGCAGCTGGCCAGAGAAAGCCCCAGGTCGGTTGCCTGGGGACCCCTGCAGCTGATAAGCTGTTCATCCAAGAAAAATAGATTGTTCAGGCCGCCTAGCCAGAGCCCCACTGAACTGAAGGATGAGTTAGCCACCCTCTGCAGTGGTCCATGCCAGGGGGCGAGGGGGACCCCAGCCTGGAAGATCAAGACCATGAAAGGCCAGGGGCAGGGAACTTCTCTGCCTGGCTGAGGCTGTGCCTAGGCCCCCAAGCGAGTAGCTGGGTGCCCCGAGCAGCCCGGCCGTGCTCCGTGGAGTCTGGCTGGCCGGAATCAACTTCCTTTCCTCTCTCATTAGTTACTTGTTTCCCTTGGCTCGGAACATTCCGAAAGAAAGCAAATTATGCAGTAGATGGCTCTGGAATCAAAATTTAAAAAGCAAAACCTACTGAAAGCACAATAGCTAATCAGACTACCTCTAGGAACGCTATGATGAGCATCCTGTACGAAACAGGCATGTTCTTAAACGTGAATAATCACTCGTGGATTAGTTTGCCAGGCTACCCTAACAAAGTTCCACAAACTAGACAACAGCAATCCGTCGGCTCACAGTTCTGGAGCTGGGGAGCTGAGATGAGGTGTTAACAGGGTTGGTTCCTTCCAAGACTGTGAGGGGGAATCTGCCCCAGCCTCGCTCCTGGCTCCTGGTCATTTGCTGCCATCTTTGGCACTCGTTGGCTTGTGGAGCCTCACCCTGACCTCTGCTTCATCTTCAGGCAGGTTCTCCCTGAGTACCTGCTCCTTGTTCAAGTCTCCCCTTCTTATTCTTCTTTTTGCTGGTACTGGAGATTGAACCCAGGGGTGTTCTACCTCCAAGCCACATCCCCAGTCCTATTCTATTTTTTATTTTGAAACAGGGTTTTGCTAAGTTGCCGAGGGTCTCTCTAAGTTGCTGAGGCTGTCCTCAAACTTGAGATCCTCCTGTCTCAGTCACTGAAGTACTGGGATTACAGATTTTCAAGTCTCCCCTTTTTAGAAGAACATCAAGCTGGGCATGGTGGCCCATGCCTGTAATCCCAGTACTTGGGAAGCTGAAATAAAAGGATCACAGGTTCGACACCAGCCTCAGTGATCTAGTGAGACCCTCAGCAACTTAGAAAGACCCTGTTTCAAAAAAATTTTTGTATGTGAATTTTTTATGAAAAATAAACATTAAGGCTAGAAAGATCAAACACCAAGTGTTCATCATACCTTTTAATCAATACAGCTTTTATTAGACATGCAAGAACCATTAGCTGTAAGATATACAAGTTTGCCTAGTTCAGTTTTACTCTAATGTCCTAATCTTAAGGATACTTCTGTAGCTAACACATTAAGTAACCTGCAAAATCAAGTTAAAGTTACTTTATTTCCAGGTATCATCTTTTGAAACCATAATTTAGGTTTAAAATTGGTATTATTTAGCTGGGTGTGGTGGCACACGCTTATAATCCCAATACTTGGGAGGCTGAGACAGGAGAATTGCAGGTTTGCGGCCAGTGTCAGCAACTTAGTGAGGCCCTCCACAATTTAGTGAGACCCGGATTCAAAATACAAGAATAAAATAGGGCTAGGGGTGTAGCTCAGACGTAGAATGGCCCCGGGTTCAATCTCCAATACCACACACACACAAAAAGAATATGAAAAAGTAGGAACTCTAATACACTGTTGGTGGGATCGCAAATTAGTGCAACCACTTTGGAAAACACTGTGGACGATCCTCAGAAGAATGACCCAGCAATACCACTTCTAGGTATCTACTCAAAAGAATGGAAACAAAATTACCAGACTAATGCATGCTTATCTATGTTTATAGCTGCACAATTCACAATTGCCAAACTATGGAACCAGCCAAGATGTCCATTAACAGATGGATGGATTACAAAACTATGGGATATGTACACAATGGAATTTCATGCAGCCATCAAGAAGAACAAAATTACGTCATTTGCAGGGAAATGGATGGAATTAAAGAACATTATGCTTAGTGAGATTAGTCAGTCACAAAAAGTGAAAAGTCAGATGCTCTCCCTAATTTGCGTAAGCTAGGGAGAATAGGGCGTAGGACAAAGATGGAGAAAACCTCAGATGAGTAAAGAAGGCGACCTAACTGAGGGAGATGGGAGGGGTAAGAGGGAAACACCCTAATGCACAGGATGTACATACGAAAACTTATCAAGGTCAACTACTATGCTGAGCACGAGGAGGAGGGAAGGGGAGGGAATGGGGGTGGGAATTGGGGGAGGGCTAATTGACCAATGTGTGCATGTATACTTCTACCACCCTGAAACCCATCAAGATGTATGATTACAATGCACCAATAAAAAAAAAATGGTATTATTTGCTGATAAGTGGCAGCTTGTCTTTTTTTCAGTACTAAGATCAAACTGAGGACCTCAAAATACCACAAAGCAACATCCCCAGCCATGCAACAGAATTCTTGTACTTAGCCGGGCATGGTAGTGCACGCTTGTAATCCCAGTACTTGGAAGGCTGAGACCGGAGGAGCAGGGTTCGCGGCCAGCCTCAGCTACTTAGTGAGGCCCTCCGCAACTTAGTGAGACCCTGTTTCAAAATAAAGATTAAAAAATAGGTCTGAGGGTGTAGCCCAGAGGTAGAATGCCCCTGGGTTCAATCCTCAGTACCGCCAAAAAAAAAAAAGGATTCTTGTACTTGATACACAGTCTTCTAAAGTATGTACCCACATGTCATAAGAAGTTATTAGGAATATGAAAGTTGTATTAACTGCTTTTAATAAGCTAGGAAGTATGTTTAGATTTTCTAAGAGGAAAAATTATTGTTTCTGGTTTTTGCAGTGTCCAAGAAAACTCGTCTATATTCAGCTAGTTGTTAAATAAGCCGAAGACTTAAATGTATAGACCTCATCATGACGGCTTTGTTCTACTAAGACAGAGACATACGAATCCCAACTTCAGGGCTTCTTTTTCTGAGCCCAGAAATGCTCTTTCATGGTCTCTCAAGTGTTTTTTGTCTGCTCAGAATAAAAGTTGAGTGACTTCCTTATGAATTTGACTTCAGAAGACCCATTGATTATGGTACCGTAGTGATAGAAATATATATTTTTTTTGTGGTACCGGGGATTGAACCCAGGGGCGTTCTACCTCTGCGCTACACCCCCGGCCCTATTTTTTTATACTTTATTTTGAAACTGGGTCTCACGAAGTTGCGGAGGGCCTCACTAGGTAGAGAGAGAGAGAGAGGGAGAGAGAGAGAGAGAGAGAGAGAGAGAGAGCTGAGGCTGGCCGCGAACCCGGATCCTCCGGTCTCCGCCTCCCAAAGTACTGGGATTACAAGCATGAGCCACCACGCCCGACTAGAAACATATTTTAACTAATAGAAGATAGGTAAATTATTTTATCTAAGTGCATTATAAGATTTCCATTACATCTTCCCCTGTCTTTCACGTTATAATATTCCAATTGGAAGGAAGATGTGCATAGTTCAAAAGTCTAGCTTTTAAGATCAAGCTAAAGCTCATAGTGTTTAAAAACACATTTAAACAAGGGGATATGTAATCACAAGAGGCTCTAAAGAATGAAATCTGCAAAGGGACTTTATAGCCAGTGAGGTACAGTACTCTGGATTGCCTGAAACACACCGTGCACAGGTACTAAGCCATGGACTTTACTTACAGTTCAAATAGTTGCTGTCCCAAACATTGTACCCAGCAATCTTCCATAATTGCTTTTTTATTTTTTTGCGGTACTGGGGATTGAACCCAGGGGCATTCTACTTGCGAGCTACACCCCCAGTCCTTTTTTTCTATTCTTTATTTTGAAACAGGGTCTCACTAAATTGCGGAGGGCCTCACTAAGTAGCTGAGGCTGGCTGTGAACCTGCGATCCTCCTGTCTCAGCCTCCCAAGTACTGGAATTACAAGCATGCGCCACCATGCCAGGCTCCATATTGCTTTTAATTCTTAAATTGTAGCAATAAGCAAAACACAATATACACTTAAACAATATTGCGGTTTATCAAAACAGTACATAATAAATTTCAACTCTCATTCTTTAAGAGTTATAAAACTCAAAGTTTTAGCTAAGTTATAAAACCATGTTTATCATGTAATTATTTCTATAACTCTAGTAATGCTATCAATGGCTGTAAGATCAGAATAAGTTTTTTAAAAAAACACTAAAAACACAAAAATACTCAGCCCAATTATTTACCTGTAGAGCATGATCATGTATGTCTAATTTCAGCATTTGCTATATCATCATTGTTCTAATTGTAAAAGTCACATCCAAAGGATCAGGCAAAACCACCCACGAATCGGCATATTTGTTTATTTTTCAGTTTGTGAAAATGTCCTTAATTTGCTGATGTAGTGAACAAATTTCCACTCTGATTGCTACGCAAATGAACAGGAGATTGCCTGCTTCGCAATTAACTTCATGGCACAATTGCAAACAGGCAAGATGCTGTATGAAAAAATTTCTAGCTGATCTACAGGTATTAAACACTGAAAACATTAACAGTTTATTATAATCTATTTTATTTAACAATCTGACAAGTTCGCAGCCATGAGAAGCTCTGGTGAGAGTTCAGGGGCAATGGGGACTCGGGAGTCTGGGCGGCGCCCTTAGGTAGCGAGCCGTGCAGGTCAAATGTGTGCGTACTCTTGATAGCACGTGTGAACGGATCGCTCTAAAACTGACTTCACTGGTTTTCAACAAGCGGGCCTGGGCCACTCTACGTGGCTTTTATTGTTCCTGATGTGAGTGCGTGTTCTCTTTTTATAATAAATTCATGATCAGCTGAAGATATCAATTTGACATACCTGGCATCCAGGCTTCCACAGCCACCGAAGATTTTCTCCTCTCCATCCATTATGTGCTTATAAAATTCTACTTTGGTTCCACAACCCTGAGGCCTTGTCAACTCTGAGGCCTTGACAACCTTGTCAACCCTGAGGCTATCGCAGATGGGTCTCTGCGTACCACTACAGCACCTAGTCCAGGGCTCCCCCCTTAAAACGTAAAGATATAAATTAATTAGTTAGTTAATTAATTAATTAATTAATTTCGCAGTACTGGGGATTGAACCCAGGGGCATTCTACCTCCATGCTACACCCCCAGCCCTATTTTTTTATTCTTTATTTTGAAACACGGTCTCACTAAGTTGCAGAGGGCCTCACTAAGTAGCTGAGGCTAGCCACAAACCCGGATTCTCCGGTCTCAGCCTTCCGAGTACCGGGATTACATGCATGCGCCACCACGCCTGGCTAAAGAAATAAATTTAAATAGGATTGGGGTATATCTTGGAGGTAGAATACCCCTGGGTTCGATCCCCAGTACCAAAAAACAAAAACAAACACAGGATATCAGTCATATTGGGGTAGGGCCCACACTTCCTCAGTACGACCACAGCTGGACTTAACTAATTACATCTGCAATGACCCTATTTACAAATAAAGTCACATTGTGAGGTATTGGGGGTGGGGACTTCAACATAGGAGTTTGGAGGAACACACATTTTGACCCATAAACTCTATGTAAATTATTTTTGTTAAAAAGCTGTACCTTAATATATTTGGCCTGCCATAAATGGGGTTAATATAATATTTAACAAGGGAAGGAAATGGGAAGAAGGAAAGCAGACACTTGTACAACCACTTGGAAAGCTGGGGATTTTCTTTTTAACTTTTTCTGGCGTTGGGATGGAGCCCAGGGCCTTTGCACGGCAGGCAAGCACTCTACCCCTGAGCAGCATCCCCTGGCTGCAAACTGAAGTTTAAAAAAGCAAAATATATGCACTCTCCATGATGCCTCAAATCCATTCCAAGACACACCCAGAAAGGAAATGTGTGCATGTGCCCCCCGCAAAGACGCAGCAGGACCTCAGACAGCAGCACTGCAGGTAACCGCTAGCAACCGACAACGGGCCTAACGGCCACCGCAGGAGACCGGGCGAATGCACTGCGATGTGTTCAAACGGTGGACTTTAGCCCAGCAACGGAACGGTGCAAACGCCAGCCTCGCCAGGTACACGGAGCGGAGTGCTGAGAGACGACCAGGCACCAAAGAAGACACGTGGTTTCATTCCATTTACCTGCAGTTCAAGAACAGACAAGAGGTGTCAGGGTCAGACCAGGTGGTGTTGAGGGGGCACATGGGTTGGGGGGCTTTTAGATTGGGGGACAGTATGTCTCTTGCTGATGATGCTCTTCTTCTGAACAAGAAGTTTGTTCAGTCTGTGAAAGTTCACGGAGCTGAGTTTGTGATATATGAACATTTTTATATGCATATTAGGCTCAAGGGAAAGTTTAGCTAAGAGAAATAGCTCATCTCTATTAATTCCTAGTGCAATGATTTGAGCCCGTTACATAATATCTCTAGCTTCTTTTTGCTTCTAAAATGAGATAGGAGGACTGTGTTAGTCAGCTTTCCGTTGCTGTAACAAAATATTTGAGCTAATCAACGTAAAAGAGGAAAGGTTTATTTTGGCTCGTGGTTTCAGTCCATGGTTGGCAGAACCATTACTTCTGGACCTTGGTGAGGCAGTTCATCAAGGTAGGAGCACATGGCAGAGGAAGCTGCTCACCTTGCAGAGGCTGGGAAGGAAACAGAGAGAGGAAGAGGCTGGGGCCACAATATTCCCTTCAAGGGTATGCCCCCAATGACCTAACTTCCTCCCACTAGGCCCCACCTTTTTTTTTTTTTTTTTTGCGGTACTGGGGATTGAACCCAGGGGCATTCTACCTCCAAGCTACACCCCCAGCCCTATTTTTTATTCTTTATTTTGAAACAGGGTCTCACTAAGTTGCGGAGGGCCTCACTAAGTAGCTGAGGCTGGCTGCGAACCTGAGATCCTCCTGTCTCAGCTTCCCAAGTACTGGGATTACAAGCATATGCCACCATGCCTGGCTAGGCCCCACCTTTTAAAGGCTCTACCAACCTCCCAGGAGTGCCATGGACCGGGGATCAAGCCTTTCACACGTGAGAGACATGTATCCGAACCCCAGCAAATATTCACCATGACAGAGTCCATGATATAAGCACCAGACACATAGTAACTACTCAGTGAATGGCAACATTTTTTTAAGTGGGCAAAATGACTGTGGTGAGGGAGTGAGAACCTGGAGGGAAAGATGAAGGGGGGTAAGGGGCCTCTGGGGGTACAGCTGACGTGCTGGCTATAGGCATGGTCACTTGGTAATTCTTTCAGCTGTGTACTGTGTGTGTGTGTGTGCATGTGTGTGTGGCACTAGGGATTGAACCCAGGGGCATTCTACCTCCAAGCTACACCCCCAGCCCTACTTTATTTTTATTCTGAAACAGGGTCTCACTAGGTTGATGAAAGTCTCACTACTTGCTGAGGCTGTCCTAGAACCTGCGATCCTCCTGTCTCAGCCTCCCAAATACTGGGATTACAAGCGTGCACCACCACGCCCGGCTCAGCTGTGTACTTGACTCCTGCTGTGCTGTGTGCATGTCATACTTTAATACAAAAAAAGCTTACCAAAAATGCAAATAAAAGTATTTCATGGATCGTGAGGCATAAATAAGACACCTAAAGCTTTTAGCACAGTGCCTCCAGCGATTTAAGAGCTTGGTGACCTTGTGCTGCTATAGTTGCATGATTCCTTATTCAAAAAGCGTTGGGGTTCTGTTACTGAAGTTTGGGGGCCCTTAAATAAAGAACATGGGTCATAACCTGAATGTCACTTTCTCCCCAGCAGGGTCTGGGCAGTGCCCACCCCGCATCACACAGTAATGCTATTCACATGAGGGATGAAGAAAGTCTGTAAGTAGCCCCACGTTAATTCAGATCAGTTTTACCCCAAATCAGTTTTGTCTCCCAATTTGCCTCTCCCATTTTTCTGGAGTGTTTTGGGTTTCGGGATGTGGACAGTGCTCAGGCACCCATATGTCATCGCCGCGATGTGGATGAGGTAATGTGTTTTTCTGCAACTGGAAACGGGAGAAGTCGTGTATACTCCAAGCACATCCTTCTCAGTACCACATGATGTTTCCCAGCCTCAAAAGCTGGCTGGAAACAGGAAGCATCTCCCAGGACTCACTCCAACAGCAGCCGCGGTTCCACCAAACTACAGGCCACCCCCACCCCGGCAGCGTCTCCGCGGCTTCCAGGGTCCAGCATGACCCGCCGTGACGCCAGGGCCTCGGGGGCTCCCGGCCACCAGCTGCTCCTGCGGGTGCCAATTCTTCCCTCTTCCCCTGTGCCAGGCCTGGGCAGCGAAGCAAGGAGGCTCATGGGAAGGGGCTGCCTGTGAGTGACATGCTAGAAACACAGAATGCCTGTTAAATATGAATTTCAAATCAATAACAAGTTGTTTTTTGTGTAAGTATATTCCGTGCAATATACTAAAAATGTTATTTCATTCGGACGTGGTGGTGCACGCTTGTAATCCCAGTACTTGGGAGGCTGAGACAGGAGGATCGCAGGTTCAAAACCAGCCTCGGCAATTTAGTGAGGCCCTCCGCAATTGAGTGAGACCCTGTTTCCAAATAAGAAATAAAATCGGACTAGGGGTATAACTTGGAGAGAGAATGCCTCTGGGTTCACTCCCCAGTAACGAAAAAAAAAATTATCTCATTATCTGGAACTCAAGGTTAACTAGACTTATTTATTTATTCATTCTTTTATTGATTTTTGTGGGGGTGGAGATCAAGCCCAAGGCCTCACACATGCTAAGAAAGCCCCCTACCACTGAGGTACATCCCCAGCCCTTTTTCTTTTCTGTTGAGGCAGGGTCTCTTGAAGTTACCCAGGCTGGCCTTGAACTTGCAATTCTCCTGCCTCAGCCTCCCCAGTAGCTGGGATGGGTTCCAGGCATGTGCCACTGAACCTGCTAGATTAACTTCTTTTTTATCTGGCAACCTTCCAGTGGTGTGTCTACAAGACTGGCGGTCATAGAAGAACAGCATGGCAAGGTACCACGGGGTGACTCGTGCCCCACCCCCATTGGTGTTGGCCCCTAGACACTCAGGATGCAGCATTATCTAGAGATAAGCTCTTTAGAGAGGTGCTCATGGTAAAATGAGAGTGGGCCTAATCCAGTGTGACTGGAGTCCTTGTATGAAGAAGAGATGCCAAGGACAGGGCACCTGAGGCCACCCAGGAGGGCTGACATCTGCAAGCCAAGGAGAGCCCTCAGGGGAGACTGGACCTGCGGGTCTTTCCAATCTCCTACTCGCTATCTTTTTGTAAATATATGTTAATTAGTGCATTGTAATTATGCATCATAATGAGGCTTAGAGCAATAGGAACTCACATGCACACAGCACTTGGTGGGTCCCCCCATCCCACCCGCTCCCTCCCCTTCTCCGCGCATGTCATTGAGATTCATTGGTGCTGATAATTTCCCATAGGTACATGGTATTAGTTGAACTGTTGCCTTCATCAAGTCTTCTTTTCTCTTCTCTCCCTCCCCTAAACCACCTCCATCGCTCCACTAGAGTCTCTTCTCCTTTATCCGAAGTCCCTTTTGTCACCCCATTTCTCTCTGGCTTCCACATATTTGAGAAAACATGCAACCATTTGTTTTCGGAGACTGACTGATCTCACTTAGCATAATCTTCTCTTGTTCTATTCATTTTCCTGCAAATTACATAATTTTGTTTTTCTTTCTAACTGAGTAAAATTCCATCATGTATATATACCACAGTTTGGTAATCCATTCATCTGTTGACGGACCCACTCTCCAGCACTGGGAGAGAATCCATCTGTACTGTTTAAACTACCCAGTCTGTGGTACTTTGCTAGAGCAGCCCCAGCAGACGACAGCACAGGCCGCGCGTGGAGAAGGAGCCCAGGGAGTGTCTCTGGACGTGAGCGAGCAGGCCCAGGAGGCAGCACCACCTCCAGCTCTCTCCTCTCGGTCTCTGTAACACACACTCTCTGCACACAGACTCATCTCCGCTTCTCATCCTCCCTACACCTCGTTTCTAGGCCCCCCTACCCCACAGGGGGAGTCACCGCCACCCAGTTTCACAGGCCTCCTTGAAGACATGTTCTGCTACACCTCACCTGACTTCTCCAGTCAGGGGCGCCCTCAGAGCCCTCCCAGGCCACCCATATGCAGCAGCCCCCTGCCTCTGCAGGCTGGAGCAGGTAACGACGATGGGAAGAGGCAAAAGCCTATTTGATGCCGGATGGGGGAAGTTCTAGTACTTTCCTTCCCTACAGTTATTGAGTGCTGCCGGTTCCCAGGGTGTGTGCACCTGCTCTGGGGACCGCTGCCTTAGTGCATGAACTCAGCTAGGTGAATAAAATTCCATCATGTATATAGGTGCATGGTGAACTGGGTGGCAAACAATTAATTAATTAAAAGGGCTGGGGACATAGCTCAGAGGAAGAACCCCTGGGTTCAATCCCTAGTACCAAAAAAAAATGTAAGAAGCAAGTGGACTCTGGAATCCCACCAGTATGCATCCCTGGCGTGGCAACTTCCTGTCTTTGTGGAGGGAGGGTCGCCATGTGAATCAGTGGCTGCCAATTGCCCACACTGATTTCCCTTTTTTTTTTTTTTTGGTGCTGGGGATTGAACTCAGGGACATTCTATTTCCGAGCTACACCCCCAGCCCTATTTTACTTTTTATTTTGAAACAGGGTCTCACTAAGTTGCTGAGGCTGACCTTGAACCTGCGATCCGATCCTCCTGTCTCAGCCTCCCAAGTCCTGCCATTACTGCTGAGGACACTGGGGCTGAGGGGTGATGTGGGGTACTCGGAGCCATATAACTCACCAACAGCCACGCCAGGGATGCATACTGGTGGGATCCCAGAGTCCACTCGCTTCCTACATTTTTTTTTGGTACTAGGGATTGAACCCAGGGGTTCTTCCTCTGAGCTATGTCCCCAGCCCTTTTAATTAATTAATTAGTTTGTTTATTGATACTTCATTCTACCTCCAAGCTGCACCCCCAGCCCTATTTTACTTTTTATTTTTTTTATTTTGAAACAGGGTCTCCCCTGGAGGATCTGGGTTCGCGGCCAGCCTCAGCTCTCTCTCTCTCTCTCTCTCTCCCCCTCCCTGTCTCTCTTTCTCTCTCTTCCTCTCTCTCTCTCTCTACCTAGTGAGGCCCTCCGCAACTTCGTGAGACCTGGTTTCAAAAATAAAGTATAAAAAAATAGGGCCGGGGGTGTAGTGCGGAGATAGAACGCCCCTGCGTTCAATCCCCGGTACCGCAAAAAAAAAAAAAAAAAAAAAAGATTGAAACAGGGTCTCCCTATGTTGCTGAGGCTGACCTCAAACCTGTGATCCTCCTGTGTCATCCTCCCAAGTACTGGGATCACAGGCGTGTGCCACCATGCCCAGTTCTACTCTGCCCTCTTTAATTCCGCAATTGGTGGACCCCCAGAGAAGACCAACTCATTGACTTAAATTTTCACTAGCATGTAAATGGCTGACAGGAGCATCTCCCCTACTCTTGAGTTTCGTGAGGTCGGACTAGAGGCCTTCCGGCCGGGGAACCTCAGAGGAAGGAGGAGGGGAGTGGGCGTGTGTTTCGTGATGTTGCCAAGGGCTGGCCCTTTATCTGCTATCCACCAGGTCCTGTTTGAAGGTGCTAGGGCCATTGAGAAGCAGCGTCCACAGACTCTTCTGTGTTGCTCGGGTACCTTCCCTGGCCTGATGTGGCCAGGTAGACTTAATCAAATCAATGGTGTCCTTGATTAGGGCCCGAGGATCTTCGAATCCAGCGGTTCTCAATCTCGCTGCCGTTCTAATCACCCGCAGGAGCTGCCTCAGTTCCTGAGGTCGGGCTGCCCCCTCCTCGCCCACCACTCACATCAGGGTCTCCCGGGTGGTCACAGTTCCAGCCGTGCCTAGGCACGCGCATGCGCAGCGGTGGAGACCTGCACGGGCTCCCACCTTCCAAAGCGGCCTTCCAACGCACCCTTGGAGGACCCTCGGAGTTTGCAAATATCCCAGTTTCCACTCGGGAGGCCAGGATGGGCTGAGAGTGCACACCCAGGGCTAGGCGAAGTGCCAGCCTTGGATCTTGTCATCTGGGAGCTTGTGAGATGTGCGCCGCACGCCCCGTCCCGGACCCACAAGTCACAACCTTGTGTTTTAGTAAGGCTTGGGCAAGATGAATGGACGTGCAAGTTTGAGACGCCCGGCTCCAGCCCAGGGCCTTTATCTGCTGATAAGGAGGTGAGGTCCAGTGAGGCGAACGCAAGCCAGGACCCCACAGCTACGTGATGCGGAATGTTCTAAACATTCCGAGCCTGATTCCGAGCCTGCCATTTGGACGTCTCCTTCCCACCTCTCACTGGTCGCAGGAAAGAGCATTTGTTTCTCTGGTGATTACCATTTCAGGCGATGCGTTAAACTTCCCCCACCTGTGACATTTAATTGAGGTACAAAGTCCAAAAACGTAAGAAGGAAAGAGCAGAAATAGGGATAGGAAAGATATAAAAATAGAACAAAGCAAGGCGCCTTTTTCATCTTTGATTAAAAAAGATCTAGGCGCTGAGGGGGAGGCTCCGTGGGAGAGCACTTGCCTAGCCGTTAGCCGTCCAAGTCCCAGCATTGAGCAAACAAAAAAAGATCTCTTAATCCAAGTCCATAGGTCTAGTGACTGAAGAAACACAGAGGGGCAGGCTCCGTGGGAAGTTTCGTCTTATTCCTATTACAAGAATCATCAGGAATTCAGCCCAGCCCAGGCACAAAAATATGAGCTTCCTTTCACTCTCTCAGATGGGCTGGTTTCAGCATTGTCCTGAGAAAATAAAGTAAGAGAAAGGCGTTCACCGAAAGGAAATGCTCTTTCCGCTGTCGCTGAGACCACAAAGAGCTGGGATGACTGATTAGCCACAAGCCAGGGCCCTGAGGGGAGCCACCAAGGGAAGGAGACTGTTTAAAGTTCTCCTGAAGGGCAGCCCTTCCCCGTCCCCATCTGGAGCCGGCTCTTGGAAATGGACAAAAGTTATTCAGAATCATGTCAGGTGGCCAAGGTGGGTGACCACACCCAGAGCCGTGTTAGAAGACAAATCCGAAATGTGACAATAATAATGGGATATTCTGGTTTCTTCTGTGGGTCGCCATCTATCCTAAAGGCAGTTCCTTACAAAGTCCCCACTTCAGTTTGAGCAAGGACAGCTGCATTAGGGAAGGCTTGGAATCCTTAGGGCACCCCCTTGGAAGGGCAAACATGGAGCTGGGCGTGATGGCACACACCTGTAATTCCGGTACTTGTGAGGCTGAGACAGGAGGATCACAGGTTCGAGACCAGCCTCAACAACTTAGTGAGAACCTGTTTCAAAATAAAAAATAAATAAAATAGGGCTGGGGGTGTGTTGGGGGCCATCTTAGCCCACGCAAAGAGGACACCATTTCGGACCGGCTTAACCATGTACACAGTACATGCTAAGTGGAAATTGTCCGCACGCAGACAAGCTTCCTTGGATGGATGGGACCAAAAGGTGGACATTGATGACCTCCTATTCTCCCTGGAATGTTCACCTTGCCACTCCCTAGTCTTACCTTGTGATCTTCTTTCCATTTGCTTTGTTTGAAGCCTTAATATAAGAAGGGCCCTGGCTACAGAAGGCCAGGAGAATTTGTCATCTCTATCTCCTCCCCGACCCCCCCAGTTATTAAATTCTCTCCAAATTATTATATCAAACTTTGTGTCGGTATCGTGCGAGAAGACTATTGATCAGGAAGCTGCCTGGTGCAGCGACCTTCCATGGCAGGAACCACGGAATAGTTATTAGGGAGCTGCTTAAAGCATCAGCCATCCGTGGCAGGGCTACGGAGCAAGCAAGTGTCCACTAGAGCACCCAGTAGAGGTGTAGCTCAGAAGTAGAATGCCTCTGGGTTCAACCTCCAGTACCAAAAAATAAATAAATAAAATAAATATATGAAGGGCAAACATAGTTCTGATGAGTCATTAAAAGGCAGGTCCCTAATTGTCACAGTCCCTCTACTTCCCACACGCCTCATTTTTTTTTCTTGTTTTCTTCTTCTTTCTTTCTTTCTTTCTTTCTTTCTTTCTTTCTTTCCTTCCTTCCTTCCTTCCTTCCTTCTTTCTCTTTCTTTCTTTCTCTTTCTTTCTTTCTTTCTTTCTTTCTTTCTTTCTTTCTTTCCTTCCTTCCTTCCTTCCTTCCTTCCTTCTCTTTCTTTCTTTCTTTCTTTCTTTCTTTCTTTCTTTCTTTCTTCTTTCGTCTTTCTTTTTTTGGTACTGGGGATTGAACCCTGGGGCATTCTACCTCTAAACTACATCTCAGCCGGATTTTATTGTTATTTTGAAACAAGGTCTCACTGAGCTGTGGAGGGCCGAAGTTGCTAAGGCTGGTTGCAAACCTGCAATTCTCCTGTCTCATCCTCCCAAGGACTAGGATTACAAGCATGTGCCACCATGCCTGGCTTGTTTTCCTTCCTTCTTTCCTTCCTTCCTTCCTTCCTTCCTTCCTTCCTTCCTTCCTTCCTACCTTCCTTCTTCTTTCTCTTCCTTCCCACTTTCTTTTCCTTCTTTTTTGGGGGAGGGTACTGGAACTTGAACCCAGGGGCATCCTATCTCTGAAGTACACCCCTATCCCTTTTTTCAGTTTTTTATTTTGAAATAATGTCTCACTAAGTTGCTGAGGCTGGCCTTCAACCTGTGATCCTCCTGTCTTGGCCTCCCAAATACTGGGATGACAGGCGTGCGCCACCATGCCCGGCTGCATCCATGCCTCCTTTCTTTAATGGGGTCACCCACACTCAGACTCAGCACAGGGGCGGCTTATTATGGTTGCTACAGGGAAAAAGAGGGTCACCACCTGAGAAGGGGTGAGGGCTGGCCATGGCAGGTGGCAGAGGGCAGGCACCACATGCGCCAGGGTCCTGGACTGCAAAACACAGCACCGCCAACTGGATGGACTAAACGACAGACATTTATCTTTTCCCAGTCCTGGATGCTGGGAGTCCAAGCGCAAGGTGTCTGCAGGGCTGTGTTGTCTCCGGTCCGCCCCACAGGGCAGAGCCTTCCTTGCCTGCCCCGGACCCTGCTGGTCTGCCCGCAGTCTTTGGCTTCCTTGGCTTGCAGCTGCACCACGCCCATCTCTGACTTCATCTCTCTCTGGTACTCTCCCTGCCCACCCCTGTCTCCATGTGGCTGCCTTCTTGTTGGGGTGCTAATCATATTGAGTTAGGGGCTTTACCATCCTCCAGGGCAACCTTGTCTTAACTGGTTACTTCTGCAGAGATCCTACTTCCAAAGAAGGTCACATTGGGAGGTACTGGGGGTTAGGACTCCAACATATCATTTGTGGGGGACACAAATCAATCAGCCACACCACCTGTATTACAGCTGTTTCTCAAACAGTATTAATTAGGTTCCCCCAACCTGTGATCCTCGGTGCTGTTTTACCGGCACAACCCTTCATTCAGTCAAATCCTTTCTTGGAAATCTAATCTGCTGAAACCCCCGAAGATCATGAAATACAATTTTTGTAGGTTTTCTTTGCTTCCCATCCTCTCTAGTGCCCACTCAGTGACAGCGGACAGAGTTTGCTGCACACGCGCTGGTCTCCTGAGAATCAGGAGGCGCAGAGGGCTGGGAGCAGGCAGACATTCAAGAAAGATGCTGGAGGGGAGGGAGACTTGCCGTGTGGGAGTCACCTGGCGAGGGAGGTGGGCTGGGTTGGTTAGAGAGAGCACTGAGTGTGGACGGCAGCTGGGTCTGGCCAGTGTACGCAGGAGCCTGAGGAAGCAGAGCCCCTGGGCACAGGCTTCCCACACACAGACATTCCAGACGTTCCACGGTACTCCATTCCAGTCACTCCATGAGGGGCTGGTCTCTGCTTCCTGCACCGTCCTTCCTCTGCAGCTGCCTGGCCACCTGGGCACCTTTCCTAGACACTCTCCACGCCTTCAGGCTCTTCAGACACTCTTCACGCCACCAGGACCCCCTATTCCCATGGGTCTGGACACCCCAAAGCCCTTTCCCAGCAGCATGAAGGTGACCTTGGCTCTGAAGAGAGAGGTGCGGGGAGTGGAGTCCACAGCGCCTGGCAGCGTGTGTGTGTATTAGTTTTTTGTGGCTGCTGTAACAAATCGGGTGGTTTAAGACAACAGAAACATTCTCTCTGGAGGCCAGAAATCAGAAATCAACTCTGAATGTTGGAGGTTCAGTCCCTGCAGGGGCTCTAGGGATAATCCGTTCCTGGTCTCTCCCAGCTTTGGGGGCTGCCGGCCTTCCTGGGCTCCTGGTGGCATCGCTCCGTCTCTGCCCGCACAGTTCTCTGCTGTGTTCAATCTGCCCCTGCTTCCCTCTCTACCAGCATAATCTCCCCATGTTTTTTTGTACTTGGGATTGAACCCCGGGACATTTTATCTCTGAGCTACACCCCCAGCCCTATTTTATTTTGAAACAGGGTCTTGCCAAGTTTCTGAGGCTGGCCTCAAACCTGTAATCCTCCTGTCTCAGCCTCCCAAGTACTGGGATTCCAGGTGTGCATCACCATGTCTGGGTAATCTTCCCATCTACTCTTTGTTTGGTTCTGGGGATTGAACCCAGGGGGAGTCTACCTCTGAGCCTCACTAAGTTGCTGAGGCTGGCCTCAAACCTGTGATCCTCCTATCTCAGTCTCCCAAGTACTGGGATTTACAAGCATGTACCACCACGCCTGGCTCATCTTCCCATCTTGAGATCCTCAACTAACCGCATTGACAAAGTCTTTACCATATAAATAACAACTCAATTTCCCAGGAATTAGAACCTGCTGTCTTTGGGGAGCGTTATTCAGCTTAGGGATGGGAGGCCCATCCTTTTGCCAGCTAAAGCAGGCAGGGAGTGGCTCAGGATGACACAAGAGCCCAGGAGGAGGCCTGTCCCCACCCTCATAGGTACCCCGAGGGGACCCGCTGAGGTGTTCAGGCTCTGCCGTGAGTTTTCCGTCTGCCGTGGTGTGTGCAGAAGCGGGTGTGAGCAGCTCAGAGTGGGGACTGGCCTGGACTCAGGAAGCTCTGGCTTGGGCATCCCCACTCTGCCCGTCTGACGTGGCACCCCCAGGGCTGGCCATCTAATCCTCACACTCAAAGTGGGTTCCAGGGTCAATCTCATCACCGTCCCGTGGGAGCTTGCTGGAAGCAGGTTCTCCGCCGCTCCGGGCCTGCACTTTCCCCGGTCCTCAGCGCCCACCGCAGCGAGGCCTCTGGAGAAGGGAAGCCACTCTAGGGTCCGTTCCCTTCTCTGCGGTCCAACTGCTCGCTCCATCCGGCTCTAGTCTTCTGTCTCCCAGCACAGGAGTGTGGGTTGCCTGCCTTCCTCGGAGCCATGTGGTTTGGGAGCCAAGCTGTGCTCATTTAGTTTATTTATCTTCCTGAGAGTTAATCTATTTTGAATCTCAGATAACATTCTAGAAAGGCCTGGACTGTTATTCTTATCCAGGGTGGGGTATGTGCACTTGTGTTTAACAAAGTTGAGACACAGTTCCCTGGCTGCTCACCCAGCCTGCAGGCCTCCCAGCATCGGAGCACCCCCTCCCCTGGCTGCTGGCCCATAATCTCTAAAACCCATCTGATGCAGGCCTCCCTGCCGTGAACATCTGCTGTTTGTCTGCCCAGACTCTTCCCTTTCCTCTAGAAAAGCTCTCTTCCCGTGGGAGGGGATCGCTAATCGCAGCATGCTCCCCCACCCACCCATCAGCCACATGGCAGTCACGTGGCTCAGTGCCCATGGCCACAGTGATTGGTCTAATGTTGACACGTGACTGAAGCCTGACCAATCAGGGTCCTTCGCTGGGCTTTTCACATTGGCGCTGGGGAATAGTCTCTGCTCTTCAAGGATCTCTAAACGGCAATGATGTCAACGGTGCTGCACCGAGGTCCTCCCTCCGGCACCTGCCACATGAAGCTACCTGCCACAGGTGGCCTGCCCTCTGCGGGGGGAGGGATCAAAGTCGCAGCAAGAGGAAGTCTCTGCTCCATTCCAAAGCCCGGTCTGCTTCCTCAGTCCCTCCCTGCACTGGCTCTTTGAGCGCCCCAGAGTCCTAACTCGCTCTCTTTTCAAGCTAAACTAGTTTGAATTTGATTTCCGTCCTTTGCAGCTGAAAAAAATTTTGAATGACACATTCCCATCTTGGAAATCTTTCAATAGCTGCTGTACTAGGGGATAGGATCACACAACTTATGCTGCCATTCAGATACCCCCACCCCCAATCTAACTCCATGTCCCTCCCTTCCTCCCATGGAAACTTACTACAGCTCTGGAATATTCTAAGGTACCGATTCCTGCTGGGCTCTCCCAGGCCCCTCCTGGCCTTTTCCAGGTTCTTTGCTGTCCTCTTTTTTTTTTTTTTTTTTTTTTTTTTTTTTTTTTTTTTTTTTTTTTTTTTTTTTTTTTTTTTTTTTTGCGGTACCAGGGATTGAACCAGGGGCGTTCTACCTCCGCGCTACGCCCCCGGCCCTATTTTTTATACTTTATTTTGAAACCGGGTCTCACGAAGTTGCGGAGGGCCTCACTAAGTAGAGAGAGAGAGAGAGAGAGAGAGCGAGAGAGAGCTGAGCCTGGCCGCGAACCCGGATCCTCTGGTCTCCGCCTCCCAAAGTACTGGGATTACAAGCGTGCGCCACCACGCCCGGCCTTTGCTGTCCTCTCAATACTTGAGCATCCGCACCTGCTCAACAGCATTATCACCTCATCGTAATAAGAAGCATCTGTGTTTCTGCTTGCTAGGCTGTGAGCATCCTCGAGGGACACTAGGCCTTGTAGCCCCGGCGCCCACTGGATTTGGGAACCACAGACACACCTGACACGCACTATAGACAGAACATCCGAACTCGCCGTGTGGCTTTTGAACTCCACGTCCGTGAGCTTAGCATGTTTCATAGCTGTTTGTGAATATGTCCTGTCAGAACGTCCATGATCCGCCTCTACGCCTCCTCTCCACCTCTGGGAAATGCAAATAACAGCTCTACCTCCCCGGCTCGTCAGGAGGACGCGTGGTGCCCATGAAGCATTTAGGGAGCAGCTGGCAGGAGGAGCAGCTCAGGGCATTTGCTGGTCTCGTTTGCATTTTCTGGCCACCCCGCCTCCTCTTCCTTTCTCTCGCCCCTTCCTTCCTTGTTCTCCTGCCGTGTCTTCACACCCTGTCCCTGTCTCTCAGTACAGAGAGTCATCCAACACCCCAGCCACCCACCCCTGCCATGGAGAAATGTTGGAGCTCGCTATTGGGAAGCTGAGAGTGTTAGGTAGCTCGCCAGAAATGAGCAGGTGGGCAAGATTGGGACACACCTGAAAGACCTGATGGGAAAAGTTACGCGGGCCCCCATGAATGGGGAAAACGGGGCTCCCTGGCCAGCTGCAGTTAGACAAGCACAGGGTTTCACTTAGACCTCTGTGGGGAAAGGTTTCCAACATGGCGAAAACAACACAGATACAGGTGCACTGAGGTGTGGTGTGCAAAGACACAGTGACCTCCCAAATGGAGGGGAGGAGGGTTCCTGGGGGTTCCTCACTGTGGGGAGAGGTTTCCTGAGGAATGTAAGGCTCCCCACGTGAAGAGCCCCACGCCATTTCCCCTCCAGGAAACAGCCCGTTCCAGACTTCTTTTCTCTGGAACATACCCCCCCTTTATCATGGCTTCTTTTACACTGACCACACTTCCCTAAATAAACCTCTTATATCCCCCTATTCGTGCTTTCCATTTGAATTCTTTCTCTCCGAAGAAGCAAGAACAGAGAAAGGAATGACGTCCCTATATGTAACAAGAGGATCTGCTGAGATGCCCCCTAAACAGAAAAAAGTATCTCTCCATTCATTTATCCATGTCGCTTGCTTTGTTCCAGCCCCCCCAACCTGCACACCGCCCATCACCCCAACACAGAGTCTATTAGAGTCTCTAGACAGAAAATAGATTATCTCCTGGGAAGCAGCAGGTCTGTAGCCCCTGCATACCAGCAGTTGCATGGCAGTGTGTAATCATTTGGATTTAGAATGTCCCCAGACCTCAGTGTAGCGAGGCGGCCATGCTGGAGGCGGGACTTGGCCGCTGGGGAGAGGTCCCTGGAGACCTGACCCAGTGACAGAGCTTTGCCCAAGTGACTGCCGCAGCTTCCTGCTCTCTTTTCTCCCCTGCCACCATGAGCTGATAACAAGCTCTCTCTCTCTCTCTCTCTCTCTCTCTCTCTCTCTCTCCCCCCTCCCTCTCTCTGTTCCCTGCCATTACACCCTAAGGACCTGTAGCCCCAGCTCCTGCTTGGCAGCCAGTGTAAAATGAAATAGATACTGAAATCTCTCCTTAAGCAAATAAATCTTCCTTCCTCTAACTGTTGTGGTCATCAGGTATTTGGGGTCACAGCAGTGAGGCACTGTGAGGGAGTGTGAGAGTATAATTATATCTTTTCTGTCAGAGGAGGTAGTTTCATTTAAACGGACATTTTGTAACCTGGTAGAGACTTACATTCCTCCCCAAATTAACATCTCTTAAGAGATTACAGGTGTCGACCCTCCCCCATCTTCCCCTGTAGCTGACTGGGAAGAATGTGTAGCTGTAACTTCGACCAATAGGAGTTCGGCGCAGGAGGAGCCCTGCGTTAGGGATATAAGACCCACTGGGTTCTTTGTGAGGTGTGCTCTCTCACACACACGGGAGCGCCGTTTTTTGCAAAAAAGTAAAATCACCTTGCCAAGCAATTTTCGAACATGCGCCTTTTCTTTAGACGCCGCGAAAAGTTATTTCTAACAGGAGTGAGCACAGGCCCCAGCGGCTCACCTGGCCCGAGTCCCGTCCTCCCTCAAAAGGGGAATGACACGCTTTGTTCTGCACAGTATCTCTCTGTTCAGATGGCAGTCTCCTCTCTAGTCGGTTCCACTTGATAAACCTCGACATCTGAGCAGTCAGGGCTAACCATCCAGATCTGTCCTCTGAGAGGCCAGGCGGGCTTCAGCAAGCCTTCTGTTGTTGTTAAACCGTCCTCCAAGTAGACAACCCCAGACCCCCTCCAAGTGGGCCCCCACGGCCAGCAGCAGACAGCGCATCCAGGGGTCCCTTCTTCACCGTGGGATCATCCTGCCTGAGATAGAATAGAAGAAATGGGATTTGGGGCTAGAAAGGAGACACATTGGGAAGGAAAGGAAAATAAAAAAAAAACTTCATAATCTTTAGTTTTATTTTAACAGAGCTTGTTTGATCTTAGGCAAAAGCCAGGCCCATACTTGTAAGTCATAATGGGCTAGCTCCATATCTGAAATTCCTGAGGAAATTAGACCCCCAAAAAGAGTCTTACCTTTTGTCAGAGCCTCGATTTCCAGGGGAAAAGGTCCCAGAGGATTGCCCTGCACCCCGCTTCCCCGGCTCTGTGTCTTCACTTCCTGGGATTCCTATCTGAAAGGGAATCCACACCTTTTGTCCGCCTAGAGCTTCAAAGAGAGGAGGCCGCATCCCATGGTGCCCCACTTCCCGCCATGTGCCCCTGGCCACCCCCTTCTAGTGGGCCCTATAAGAAAATGATAGATTAGATCTGAGAGCCTCTTTGTCTCTGCCTCTCTCTCTGCTAGCGGCTCTCAGACCCTTGAGATGGCCGATGTCTCTCCTGAAGGTGTATCCCTACTTTTCTTGAATTAGACCTTTGCCTTTTCTCTGACTGGCACATGTTGAAATTCTTTTTGCCATGGAAGCCAAGAACCCACAGGGATTATCGTGTTCTCTCCTGACATGCTGAGTTTGCCATGCTGAGCATTCCAAATGACAGTGTGGTCACTCAGGGGTAGTAGAACTGCCACCCAGAGAGTCACAGCAGCAGAGACAGATGCTTGGTCACATGCTTGTTGTTTTTGCCTGTCCTTTATCCCTATGACAACACCAGGTTTTCCTTGAGGAGACCCACATCCTCATCTCAGCCCAAGGGCGGTAGCAGAATCCAGGCTTGGCCGCTTGGAGGGCCGGCTCCCTGCTGTCTGTGATGGTTCTGGATGGACAGGCCCGCACAGCCAGGCCTGGAGCGGGCCCCTGAGCTTGCCCAGGGCTAACTCTGCCTCCCTGAGGAGCCCACTCAAGACAAGTTCTCAAGCCCACTGCCATGGCTCAAACACGGTTTGTCCCTGCAAGATTCACATGCTGAAAGCTTGGTCCCCGGTATAAGGTATTGCAAGGTGGCAGGGCCGTAAAGAAGGGTAAGTCTCTGGGGACTGGATTAGCAACATGGAGAGCTGGTCACCTCTCCTGTTCTCTCTCGCCGTGTGATCTCTTTGAATGTGCCCACTTTCCTTCTGCTTTTACACCATGCACGGAACAGCGTGAGCAGGCACTGGTCCCATGCTCCTAGACTTCAGAATCAAGAGCCAAAATAAACCTCTTTTCTCTTTATAAACTACCCAGCCTCAGGTAATTTGTTATAGCCACAGAAAATAGACTCAGACACTCAGCAGAGAAAGGAAGGTTCAGGTGACTTTACTGAATGACTGCATCCAGCTGCATCTGAAGTTAGTGTGTGCGGACAACAGGCCATTTGCACATGCCAGAAATGTGGGAGAACACTCCTTCCAGACAGAAGTGACAGGCCAACCTCAAGGAAGGCCATGCTGCCCAGTTTGGACCAGAAACAGAATTGACATGGAGCCAGGAGGCCAGCACTAGAGATCCGGCTCTGGTGTTGGGTGGAAGATGGACTGAGACAGCACCAGCACCAACTGGCCACTGTCCACCCGCATCACCTTTTGGTCCTAAAAACAACTGTGGCGGGTCTGGCTTCTCTCCTATTTTATGGATGAAGGGACTAACATTCAGAGGACTAAACTACGAATTCACATAAGCACCAGGATTCATAGCCTAACCTCTGACTCTTTTGGGGTGGGGACTAGGGATCTTTTATTTTTTGAAACAGGATCTCACTAAGTTGTTGAGGCTAAACTCAAACCTGTGATCCTCCTGTCTCAGCCTCCCACAAACTGGGATTACAGGTGTGCACCACTAAGCCCCGCTCGCCCTCTGACTTTCTTAAAACCTTTTTTCTGACTCCATCACCAGGATGCTCTCCCAGGACAGGGAGTTCTAGAACTTTACTTTCTTTTCTTTAAATTTTGAATAGTTTATTTAGGGAAATGGGGGGCCACTTTCAAATTGTACAAAAGGGACACAATCTCATCTTGCAATACAAAATTTCCAGAATCACTAGCAAAAGCTGTGAAGGAGACACAGAAAATGGGTCCTTGCCGACCCCAGAGGGACCACCCCTCCCAAGGCTGGCCAATCCCTAGAGAGCGTGAACAACTGTCTGCAGGTGAGCTTTCCACACACAACCCAACCAGAGTCACACCGTAATCCCTCGCTTATCAGGCTTCCCCCAGGCCACCGTCCACCTGCCCTAGTCGCCCCAGGGACCGGTGCCAGACAACTAGGGACAGCCCCTATGCCCAGGGCCCGCTGAAATTATCCACATGAACAAACTCTGAACCTGCTCGCCCTGCCTCGCCCGCTCCTCCTCATTGAAACCACACTGAAGGCGCGTGTTCTTGTCCTCATTCCCCCGTGCTCCCTCTGCCTGCTGACTGACCCCAGTGCTCCCCGTGTGGCCTCACAGGGCACCATGTGCCCCTATTCCTGAGAACTGGGAGTAACAAACTGCTGGGAGTGACAAACTGCTTGCTTGCTTTCTCCCCCCACCCCCAGTCCTGGATATTGAATCCAGGGGCGTTCTACCTCTGAGCTACACCCTCAGCCCTATTTTATTTTTATTTTGAAACAGGGTATCGCTAAGTTAAAATGCGCTGGCCTCAAACCAGCGATCCTCTTGTCTCAGTTTCCCAAGTACAGAGACTACAGGTGTGTGTCCCAGCACCAGGTACAAACTACTCCTTCAGCGGCGATCTCTTTCTAACCTTTGGTCTTACTCTGCCTTAAACTTTGCATCAGTACCATCTGTTTTAAAGCAAAGAGCATGCTGCTTGCTGTGCCGTGGTAAAGTCCTTTGTCTCTGACCCAGGAGTCATGTGTCATTCGGCAGCATCCGTGAAACAGTGACCTTTTCACCTGGATAGGTAATACCCAGCCCCTTCGCGGTTCTTGACAAGCCCCAGGCCCACTGCTGCTGTGGGTTTCCCAGGAACTGTGGCGTTTGAAGAAAGAAACAGATGGCCTGGAAGTGAAGAGGCCGCCCATCCCAGCCCTGACACTGGGTCAGAGAGAAAGTGGACCTGCTTGCAAGAGGGAGCTGCAGTGGGGGAAGCTGGGTTCTCTGGCTTTCCCACAAGTAGAAGGAAGTTTGGGGAAGAGGGGAGTTCCAGAGCAGGTCCTCTCAGAGCTCGGTACACGCAGGAATCACCTGGACATCTATCTTGTGAGAAGGCAGAGTCTGTGATCCTAACCAGCGAGCTCCCAGAAGACGCTGGAGCTGGTCCTCTGCGCCGGAGGAGTTGGGTCTTCAGGACACACTGGGCACAAGGCCCACATTCCTGGCCTGCCTGGAGGGTGGGAGTAGGAGGTCTTCCTCAGGCTTCCTGCCTGAGCCACCCTGTCCCATGTGGAGTCCCACTGCCCCCAACCCCAGCACACCCAGCCTCAGTTCCAACATGTGCATCGATTCAGCAACCCAGAGTCACAGTCACTGTAGTGACTGGGCCTCCCAGGAAAGCCTAGGGGTTTTCTGGAACTGAAGGAAGCCCTGGTCTCCCTTCCACTCCAACAGCCCCGGGGGGATTCACCTCCAGCGACCTCCAACCTCTGAAATCTGCCTGCTGCCTCAATGACCTTGCACAATAGATGGAGACCAGTAAATGTGCTCCAAGTCAATGGGTCAAATCCATCATTCGATCCATGTTGGTGTATTTTGTAGCATCAGGGGACAATCAAAAGAAAAAATAACTCCCATCAGAAATAGCTATAATTGTTTTTGGCCAATTTGTTCACTTATTTGCTCTTCTGGAAGCTAAGAAGTTGCTATTTTTAGCGCCTCCCCTGCTCAGATGCGAATTTCTTCTTCCTCGAAGCGCTCTTCAAGAGTTGACATTTCCCAGCGATTGCTGCGAAGTCAAGGATTGTGTTCGACAAGAGGAGCGAGCGGGCGGGGCAGGAGCGCAGGGACAGGTGTCCGTGCCCACAGTCTCAGGAGGGATTGTCAAGGCAGGGGAGGCCGAAGGCTGTCCCCAGTGCAGCCTCCCTGCAGAAGCCCCAGCTCCCAGCCCGGGCTGCTCCCTCCTGCTCCAGGTGGGGTCTCCAGGTAAGTATAGAGGCCTGGCCCCCACCCACCCTGCTCTCCTTCCACCTCCAGGAACAAGCCTCCCTCCGCCGTTTGCACCTCTGCCAAGTGCGCTGGACCAAACAGTGGTTTATAAAACACTCATTCGAAAACATGGAGCATCCGAGCCAAGCATGAGCCCCCATCCTAATCTTATACAAGAATTTAAAAGACGATAGTCACTCTATTTGGGAGGCCCAGCTCAAGAATTTTTTAGCATTGACTAAAAGAATTTGGGCAAATCTTTGAATTTGTCTGGGTGGCAGTTGTTCCATGGATAAGATGAGAATGATGACTTAGAACATCCCCACCTCCGCTTCTGCTTCTAGAAGCGGAGAGAGATACTATTATACAATCCAGAGTGACTAACAGAGCTTAACCATTCGGGAAGCCTTTTTAATATAGTCACGCACCACGTAACAGCACTTCCATCAACGATGACCCACATAGACGACTGTGGGGAGTTCAGAGATTCCCATCGCCTGGTCTTGTTGTTGTGTTTAGTTGCAGAACTGGGGATGAAACTCAGGGTCTCACACGTGCTAGGGAAGCGCTCTACCATTGAGCTACATCCCAGCCTTTTTGTGTGTGTGTGTGTGTGTGGTGCTGGGGATTGAACCCAGGGGCATTCTTCCTCCAAGCTTCACCCCCAGCCCTATTTTATTTTTATTTTGAAACAGGGTCTTGCTAGGTTGATGAAAGTCCCACTACTTGCTGAGTCTGTCCTCAAACCCGCAATTCTGCTGTCCCAGCCTCCCAAGTACTGGGATTACAGGCGTGTGCCATCACGCCCGGCTCATCCCAGCCCTTTTAAGATTTATTTTAATTTCTTTGTAGTACTGGGGATTGAACCCAGGGGCATTCTACCTTTGAGCTACACCCCCAGCCCTACTTTATTTTCTCTTTTGAAGCAGGGTCTCACTAAATGGTTGAGGCTGGCCTCAAACCTGCAATCCTCCTGTCTTAGCCTTCCAAGTACTGGAATTACAGGCATGTGCCACCACACCCACCTCCTTTTTTTTTTTTAATTATTTTGAGATGACTGACCTTGAACTTGCAATCCTCCTGCCTCGGCCTCCTGAGTAGCTGGCATTACAGTCGTATGCCATTGCACCCGGCAGCAGGATTTTTGTTTTCAAGTCTGCGGTGCTCTAAGCTTGACCCACTTCACGCTGAGCATCGGCCGAGCAGCTCTCTTTTCATCTTAGTCGGTCTTGCCGACCTGGCGCTGAGGTGTGCTCCTGCCCGGTGTCCCTGGGCACTCCTTCCAGACCTCTTTTATTTATTTATTTATTTATTTTTGCAGAATTGGGGATTGAACCCAGGGCCTTGCACTTGTTGCGCAAAGCCCCCTGCCACCGAGCTACCCTCCCAGCACCGTGCACGATGCACCCACAAGCCAAGGAATGTTCAGGACTGCCGGCGCCTCCAGATCCTGGAAGAGGCAAGGAAGGAGTCTTCCCTAGAGGCTCGGGGGGAGCGTGGCCCTGCCAACCCTGACTTGGACTTCGGCCTCCAGAGCCGCATTGTTGCTGCACCCCCGTTTGTGGTACTTTGTTATGGCAGCCCCGGACAGAAAGGACTGAGAACTCAGAGCCAGGATGCTCCGGAGGGAACGCACAGGAGCTGCAACGCGGGCATCTGGAGCAGGCTCGGGTCCCCTCGGGTCCCACCCGATCCATCCCAGGAAACGCACACTGCGGGGCCCAGCAACGTGCAGTCCTGCGGCCCGCATAGCCCAGGTCTCTAGGAAACGCACACTGCGGGGCCCAGCAACGTGCAGTCCTGCGGCCCGCATAGCCCAGGTCTCTAGGAAACGCACACTGCGGGGCCCAGCAACGTGCAGTCCTGCGGCCCGCATAGCCCAGGTCTCTAGGAAACGCACACTGCGGGGCCCAGCAACGTGCAGCCCTGAAGCCCGCATAGTCCAAGTCTCTGCAGGATATGGAAGGGCAGCGATGATGCGGCCCTTGGTGCACACGCTCACTTCTTCTTTTTCTTCTTTCTTTTTTTGGGGGGTACTAGGGATTGAACCCACAGCCATTCTACCTTCAAGCTACACCCCCAGTCCTATTTTTTATTCTTTACTTTGAAACGGGGTCTCACTAAGTTGCGGAGGGCCTCACTAAGTAGCTGAGGCTGGCTGCGAACTTGCAATCCTCCTGTCTCAGCCTCCCAAGTACTGGGATTACAAGCGTGCGCCACCACGCCCGGCTATGTGCTCATTTCTGACCAGAGCTTCCCCAGCAGTGAGTTTTATCCCTGGAGAACTATGAAGAGTGTTAGGCATAAGCGCCCTCTCCCTCCCGTCCTATGTAGCGGGTGCTCTCAGCCGATTGATCAAGGGAATGCTCCGCCATCCTCCTCAGATCCCCTGGGTGCCTGGACTGCCAACCCCAACCCACCTTCCCGTCCATCGGCAGGTCTTGTCGCGGGAGAGAGAGGATTCTGTGAAGGGTCTGGAGGAGTTCCCAGTGGGTCAGAGGGGAACACAACTCAGGACTGGTAGGGTCCTTGGCTAATGTGACAGAAAAGAATTTCAGCACAAGTCATTTGGAAAGGTAGGCAGAGATTTATTTAGGAAAGCAAGACATGCACATTCAAGGAATGCGGGCCGTCCCCGGAGTGGGAGAGACACTTGGGGAGTGCAGGGCTCTTCTTTTATAGGGGACTTCTGTGAGGGGTGGGCACACGGCGCGCCTGTGGGGGGTGCGCTTGATTCCTCCGGTGGAGCACAGAACAGGAATGGTGGTCCGTTCTCAGAATTGTCAGGCTGACCTCTGACCTTATCTAGTGGCTGGATGGTACTTGAGCTGTACCCATATCATTGGGCTTTGAACAGTATCTTTTTCTAGATTTCTTTCATCAGTCTAAACTACATTCTGTAGGCTGACGAAATAGATATGCACCATTCAACTGGACTTACCGGATTTACTGAACGTGTGTGTGTGTGTGTGTGTGTGTGTGTGTGTGTGTTACTGGGAATTGAACCCAAAGGCGGTCTACCTCTGAGCTACATCCCCAGCCCGATTTTACTTTTTATTTTGAAACAGGGTCTCACTGAGTTGCTGAGGCTGTCCTCAAACCTGTGATCCTGCTGTCTCAGCATCTCAAGTACTGGGATTACAGGCGTGTGCCACCGCGCCTGGCTTTACTAGAACTTTGAAAAAATCAGGCTTGGAGGAAAGCAGGCCCTCAGTGTAAAGGGGAGAGAAAGTGAGGGTCGTCATGGGGTTTTTATATGTAAAGCTACTGTCCCTCTTTGTCTCCTTTTTACCTAATTTATTTCTAATTTATTAATAATTAATTTATTAATAATTATAATAATTAATATAATTATTATAATTATTAATACTATAATTATTATAATATTTATAACATTATAATGTTTATATTATATTTATAATATTATATTATATTATAATATTATATTATAATATAATATATTATAATATAATATAATTATATTATATTATAATTATATATAATATAATTATATATAATATATATAATATAATATATATATAATATTATATATTATATATATATTATATATAATAATTATATATAATATAAATATATAATTATATTATAATATAATATTATATTATAATATTATATTTATAATATTATAATATTATAATATAACTATTATAATTATTAATAATTATTATTAATTTATTAATAATTAATAATTTATTCCTAATTTATTTCTTCTGTCCTACCTCAGTCTCAGCACTGGTCCTGACTGGCTGCGTGAACTTGCCCCACCTGATGCTCAGGACACGTTGCTTTCTTCATCTAGAGCCAATGTCAGGAAGAGGACCTGCCTCCCAGAGGAAGGTGGCAAGTCCGTGGACCAGGCACGGAGACCGCCTGGCACAGCGCCTGCCCGGCACAGCCAGGGCTCAGGCAATGTCAACGTCTTCAAAGCGTTAGAGGGTCAAGGTTAATTGCAAGACCAGAGATCGGCCAACCATGGCCCATGAGCTAAGAATGGTTTCCGCAAATTTAAATAGCTGGAAACGTAAAAGAAGCTTAATGTTTCATGTCATGTGAAACTGTATGAACTTCCAGCTTCAGTGTTCATCCATCAAGTTTTATGGGGACACAGCCACACCTTGTTTTCTCATTGTGCACGGCCGCCTTCGCTCTAGAGTTGAGAAGTAGTGACAAAGCCTGTGACCTTGACCTGTGAAGCCTGAAATAGCTACTCTCCGATGCGCACTAGAGAAAGGCGGCTGGAGTCAGGCATAGGTTCAGGAGCCAAATTACCTCACTTCAAATCCTAGATCCACTACTTACTAGCTGTTTAACTTTAGGCAAGGTATTTTCCCTCTCTCTTCCTCCATTCCCACATCTCTAAAGGCACAGTAGTCTTATTTCAAGACATTTATGAGAGAATTAGAAGAATTACCTTTTTTTTTTTTGCAGTACTGGGGATTGAACCCAGGGGCATTCTACCTCCGAGCTACATCCCCGGCCCTATTTTTTTATACTTTATTTTGGAACCAGGTCTCACGAAGTTGCGGAGGGCCTCACTAAGTAGAGAGAGAGAGAGAGAGACAGGGAGAGAGAGAGATAGGGAGAGAGAGAGAGAGAGAGAGAGACAGACAGACAGACAAGGAGAGAGAGAGAGAGACAGGGAGAGAGAGAGAGAGAGCTGAGTCTGGCCGTGAACCCGGATCCTCCAGTGTCCGCCTCCCAAAATACTGGGATTACAAGCGTGCGCCACCACGCCCGGCAGAATTACCATTTTTAAGCTCTTAGAACAATGCCCAGCACACTGAAGTACTGTAGAGGGTATGTTAGCTTTCTCTAAAATATAGCAAAATGCCTGAGATCATTAACTTACTAAGAGAAGAGATTCATCTTGGCTCATGGTTTCGGAGGTGCTAGTTGATGATTGGGCAGGCCTGTCATGGAGCTCCTGGCAGGGTGAAACTGCTCACTTGAAGCAAAAGAGAGCCAGGAGGGGGCTGCGGTCCCACAATCCCCTAAAAAGGCACATCCCCAATGACCTAAAGACCTCCCGCTAAGACCCGCCTTTGTGTGTGTGTGTGTGTGTGTGTGTGTGTGTGTGTTTCTAGGCATCGAACCTAGGGGGTATTTTACCTCCAAGTTATACCCCAGCCCTATTTTTTAATTTTTTATTTGTTTTATTTTTATTTATTTATTTATTTTTGCTGTACTAGGGATTAAACCCAGGGCATTCTACCTCCGGGCTACACCCCCAGCCCTATTTTTTATTCTTTATTTTGAAACAGGGTCTCACTAAGTTGCAGAAGGCCTCACTAAGTAGCTGAGGCTGGCTGCGAACCTGGATCCTCCGGTCTCAGCCTCCCAACTACTGGGATTACAAGTGTGCGTCACCAGGCCCGGCTAATTTTTTTTTTAATTTGGAAACAGGGTCTTGCTAAGTTGCCAAGAGCCTTCTTAAATTTCTGAGGCTGCCCTTGAACCTGTGATCCTCCTGTCTCAACTTCCCAAGTTCTGGGATTACAGATGTGCACCAACAGGCCCAGCATAGGGCCCACCTTTTAAAGGCTCCACCATCTCCCAATAGCACCAACCAGGGTACTAAGCCTTTAACACACAGGCTTTGGGGGACATTTAAGAGCCAAGCCATAGCTGATGGATTACATGATGTTCAGACCTTTAATCCTTAGTCCCCTTAAATCTTAAACAGCACTGTCCTTGCGCATCAGAGTAAGTGGTGTGAAAATCCCCAAGCCGCCTCTCCACTTGGCATGCAAGGAAAGTTCCTTAAAACTGATTTATCATTTTCTTAACTTTCCATCATTGCTCCATATGCAAACAGTTCCAGGAAACCTTAGCTCAGGCTTCTCAAATCCCAGATGGGTTCTAATTTGTTACGTTGGAGGGAAAAAAATCTATTCCCTAGCAGATGCGCGAGGACTGTTTTGTTCGTCACATCTGCCACCTTCCTGCTTTTCAGCATTAAAAGAACTTTCTTGCAAGCTCTACGGATATTGATTCTGAAAGGCAAACACAGGATGATGAGCATGGATTCCCCACCTGGCCAGTGTTCGCCTAACCGCGAGGTCTGCAGTTTATGTGGAATGGCGCCCCGCGACGTGGGAGGAGCCTGGGAGAGCCGGAACAGAGTTGGGGGACATTGAGAGTTGTCCCCCAACGTCCCCTCACTCCTTCCATGAGACTGCTCCCCTAGGGATGCGTTTTCCAGCCTGCCATGCAGGTCAGCGTGACTCCATCCCTGCTGGGATGCACGCGGAGGTGACAGGAGCCACTCCACAGGATCTCTCTGCCTTCTCGTGAACTGCAACCATGCAGACAAGGGTAACAATCTATGACCTGTGTCCCTGAAGAGCGGCCATCACCCAGAGTGCAGGGATAGCAATGGTCAGGCAGGACAGTTCAGACTAGGGGTACTAGGGCCTCAGGCAACGAGTTGGAACTAAACTTCAGCCCCAAGCATGGGCCGAATTCCAAGAACTACTCCTGTGAACAGATTCCAAGGATAATCAAGAGACAGGATGGGGGGCCATGACCCCAGAAGGGAAGAACTGGATGGTGCCAGGAGATTAGGAGAGCCAGCCAAACTGCAAAAAAAGTCACTAGGGAGAGTGAAAATTGGCCCATCACAGGGGACTCTAAACGGACCAATGATAGTAGAGAGTCAAATTAGGGGCTGGAACTAGACCACAAACATTGGGTCCCAGAATCAAAAACAGACCAGTTGGGGACAAATGAGGAAGTCACAAAATGGGATAAAATGTGTTCTCCTGGAAGCCCCCAGCAGCACCCTGAACGGGACCCCTCCCCGGTGTGAGAGCGTCACTGCCTTTCCCTGGCCACCAATAAACACCGAATTCTGTTCCCTACCTCTTGTGAGCTGAACTTTGGCTTTTTGAAGACAAGAGCTGAGGGAAGTTGTGGGTCTGGGGTCAGGGCTCCCTGGTGTGGCTTAGCTCATAGCCACTCCTATCTCCCCACGACCCCTCATACGAAGACCCTTATTTGGGGGAGAATAAAACCATGTGCTCCAAGCTGCCACGTGACTGGTTGCTCTGTTACAGCAGCTTAGCTTCTACTCTAATACAAAGGTCATGTAGTCACTGGCTCCTACAGCTTACAGATGAGGAAACGGGTTGACTGCGGGGTCCCCACCCCTAAACTCCATGCTTCGTTGCAGAACCAGCTCTAGAAGCCAGTCCCATACCTCGTAGCCCTGTGCTCTGTCCACTTAACAGGGGCGTTATGTTCGCCCTTAGGAGACAGGCCGTGTCACATCAGCTCTCTGAAATTGTCCACCCAGAGCTTGACACGAAGTGCCCACTTGCTGCTGAGCCCAATAAGGAGAGAGAAGCCACATAGCGATTTGAATAAAGAATGTTTAATATAAAGACTCAGTGACTAGAACAGGATTAGGGTGTGAGAGGCCGACTGGTGAGAAATAAAGAAAACCCTAAAGACTATATGACTAGCAGATCCAAGGAACAGCTGTTACCCCAAACACTGGGAAGACGAGCCCAAGAAATATAGGTCCCCAGGGCTGAGGTCCAGGCCTCAGAGAGAGTGTAGAAAATGGAGGGACGTGGCCGTGCTGGCAGGACTGGCCAGAAATCTGCCCTCCAAGGTGCCAGGAAAAGCTGTTCCTGGAAAGAGATCTCACCAGAGGAATTGTGCTGTGAACCCCAGGGCCTTATCGGGCGCACCGCTGGCTACGCAAGTAATGAGCGTGCAGCTTCCATGGTCATCTAGAACACACGTATGTATAACCAATGGTCAACTTCTGCTCAACTTTCTCTATTTTCTTTAGAGACTTTCAAACATGTCTAAAACTAATGCGCAGCTGGGCAAGGTGGTGCACACCTGTAATCCCACTACTTGGGAGGCTGAAACAGGAGAAGTGCAGGTTCAAGGCCAGCCTGGGCAACTTAGCTAGACCCTGTTTCAAAATAAAAAATAAAAAGGGTTGAGACTGCAGCTCAGAGGCAGAATGCCAGTGCAAAAAAAAAAAAAAAAAAAAAAAAAAAAAAAAAAAAAAAAAAAAAAAAAAAAAAAAAAAAAAAAAAAAAAAAAAAAAAAAAAAACAAAACAAAAAAAACCTAGTGTGTGATTCACCTCAAAATATAACTTTAAAAATATATTTTTATTTGTTTTATGGTACTAAGGATTAAATTCAGGGCCTTGCACATGCCAGGCAAGCACTGACCTACAGCCCCGGCCCTTTTTATTTTATTTTCTTGCTAAGTTGCCCAGACTGGCCTCGAACTTGCAATCCTCCTGTCTCACCCTCCCGAGTTGCTGGGATTACAGGTGAGCGCCACTGTGCCTGGATACACATTCATTTTAATATTGGATCATTAAAAAACAGTGAGAAAGTACAGAATCAAGGTTCAAGCTCCGCAGCTCCTCTTAGGTTATGATTTGGGAGCCAGGTTGGCTCTGTCTCTTGCCATGTCCTGCACCCTCGACCTCCACAGAGGCCACACCAGCAAGACGCCTCCACTAGATGCAGCCCTGGACTCTGGACTCCAGAACCATGAGCAGCACAAAACCCTAGTCTTTTTATTTTATTGTTTTGTGTGTGGTTCAGGAAATTGAACCCAGGGGCATTCTACCACTGAGCTACACCCCCAGCCCTTTTTATTTTTTATTTGGAAACAGGGTCTCACTAAGTTGCTGAGACTGGCCTCGAACCTGTGATCCTCCAGTCTCAGCCTCCCAAGTACTGAGATTACAGGTGTGCATCACAGGTGCCCGGCTATTTTATTTTGTTTTGTTTTGAAACAGTGTCTCACTAAGTTGCTGAGAGTCTCCCTACTGCTGAGGCTGGCCTTTAACTGCGATCCTCCTGTCTCAACCGCCCAAGTTCTAGGATTATAGGTGTGTGCCACCACACCAGGCACCATCGACTTCTCACAGTAATGCTACTGTCATTACCTGTATTCTGTGGCTGAGGACCCAGGTTCCTGTCCAAGGTCGTCCAGGTGAAATGCGGGTGGGCTGCTGACTGAACCCTGGCTCCAGAGCCTGGGGAGCCCTACTCCAAACAAACGGTGAAGGGGAATGTGGCTCTTGGGGAAGGGACAGCGCTGAGGGGGGATTCATTTCTTGATTTTCAATTGGAAGGGAATGTAGAATGGGCCACCCATTAGAGACACTTGAACAGCATCTGAGAGGAAGACTCCATACAACACTGTTTACCGAAGTGGGGGAGGCATCGTGGTCCATTTTCTGTTGCTATATCTAAAGCTATAGACCAGGTTATTTATAAAGAATAGAGGTTTCAGCTGGGTGCATGCCTGTAATCTCAGTACTTGGGAGGCTGAGACAGGAGGATCACAGGTTCGAGGCCAGCCTCAGCAACGTAGCAACTTAGTGAGACCCTGTTTCCAATAAAATCAGTCTGGTGTTGTAGCTTGGAGGTAAAATGTCCTTGGCCTCAATCCCTAGTACCACAAAAAAAAAAAAAGAAGCCCTTACGTGGCACAGGGTCCAGGCCATAGCAGGTGCTGGAAAATATGTTTTCATCTAAGTCCAAACGCTATCTCAACTCAAAAATCCTTGTAGCCCCTGAGCCCCCACTGGAAGAAATTTGAGCATTTCATGTTCATTGTCTGACCACCCTGCATGTCCCTGTCGACTCCACTCTATGTTAGTTCTAAGCATGGAGTTGGGGATCGGGGTGGCTGCTAACTAGAACATGAACCCCAAAGGGAACCATGCTCCATCCTGGGCCAGCTGGCTCCAACTCTGCACAGGAAAGCACAGGGCCCAGTCCTTCTTTGTGGGGTGTGCACACCAGCTGTCCACAAGGCCTCTGGGAAGCTCCTAAATATACGGGGATAGACTGACTGCGCATCGACTCACCAACACCCATCCTGTTTATTTGACCTCACAGGAAGCTGGCACCAGGGAAATAGGCAGATAACAGAAAGGTTGGTTGATATGGAGCCATCTGAGAGGGAGAGAAGTGTGGGGTGTGTGGGCGGGCCAGAACCCTGGGCAGGAGGACCTGGGTGCCCCTGGCATCACCTATAAAGAGGGGTCAATTCCACTCCTGTGGCCTGCCCCATGGGGACTGGTGAGGACCCACTTCCATAACCAAGGAGAATTCATACAGCAGCCTCCTAAAGTTGGGGTTTCCCTTGAAGAGGGGTTCTGGACCACTTCATTCTCTAGACACTGACAGGGAAGCCTCAGGCCTACAAGTGTTTCAAGGACCTGTGGAAACATTTAAGACTTGAAAAAGGTATTGGCTTCAAATTATAGAAGGAGCAAAACCAGACTCAATAAGTGATTAGTTTATAAGTTCATTCTTCATTGATTGTTAAACTGCATATACATAAAAGTCTTGCTGCATTCAAGAACAATTTGTCAGCTAGGTTTCCTCACATCACAAGAATTCACAAGCAGGGGAGGGATTGCCAGGAAGTAACAGCTAATCAGAAGTTAAACGAATGACTTGCAGCGAAGTCATTTTAAGAGCAAAATCGCTGGCCCAGCCCCTCCACCTCAGAGCTCCATCTCGCCAGGGATCACATATTTCTGGAGTCAAGCCCGCCTCCACCTTTTTCTTACATACCATAAACACCAGCTGGAAAAAAAAAGCACCTCATTTTCTTTAGAGATGAAAAACACAGAAGTCAACAAGCAGAGTTAGTTGAAAGCAAGTAATTTGTAGGTTGCCACTTCAAGGACGAGGACTTCTGACCTGTATTTCAATGGGACCGATACCTCCTTAAGTCATGAGACCAAATCTTCTCTGGCTGATTTGGACTTCTGGCTTTTCCAACCCTCACTCACCCCAATTTCCCTGCCCTTTAGGGATGGTAAGCTGATCTTTTTCAAACCTACATGTATATTAGTCCATTTTTTGTTGCTATAACAAAATACCTGAGGCTAGATGACTTCATAGAGAAAAGAGATTTAACTCATAGTTTGGAGATTCAAGGGCATGGTGCTGGCACTAGCTTGGCTCTGGTGAGGATTTCATGGTGGAAACACATGTAAAGAAGAAAGATTATATCGCTAGACAGGAAGCCAGAAAGACATTCAGAAGTCGGGCTCACTCTTAAAACAACTGGCTTTCAAGAGAACTAGCTAAGGGTATCACAAGAATTACTATAATCCCTTCTGAGAGTAGCATCCCCAATGACCTAGTGACCTCCCAATAGGCTCCGCCCCTTAAAGGTCCATAACCTCCCAACATCCCCACCCTGAAGACCAAGCTTCCAACACATGGACCCCTGAGGGATACACTCAAAGCACATGCAAATCACAGCAAAACACCTTACACGTGCCAGGATTTAATTATTTTAATTGTCATTGTGAAAGTCTATTTTTTAAGTGACTTTAATTGGAAAAATCTTGTCTCTGGAGGTGCTAAATCCAGATGGCGCCATCTGCCTCCTCTTCTCGTACAAGTAGAGCCTGGCTCCTCATGTCAGAGCCCCTAATGGCCCCATTAGGATCCTCGCGGACCCCATCCCAGGCTCACTGCAGCAGAGGTGTCTCTGCTGGCCTTCATCCAGAGCTACTTTGTTCAAACTTACCAGTTGCCTGACAGGTTGTTTTCACCAACTGTTGGATCCATTAGATACTTGCAACAAAGTGTATAGTTATTAAACCATTTGCACTCCCCCCAAGCACAATACCTTGATCGAAAGTCCAACTGCCCGGGGCCACTGAACAAGAAATAACTGCAGGGCATGAAGAGGAATATAGATGATTCGTCTTTGTAACAGAAGAGCCAAAATCAACATGAGAAGGGGAACATGATCTCTAAGAAGGGTTCTGGGACTGGGAATCAGGTTTACGCAGAGCAGACAATCCGGTGTTGGCTCACAGAGACACGGGACCTTAACTGGGTTCAAGAAGAAGGTACTCAACAAAGATGGGGCAGAAACATGCTTTGCTATTAATCCATTATTATGAAATTAATCTTCCACCCTTGACCAAACTGTGTTGAGGGAGGGGTGGAGGCAGAGCGTCGAGCAGGAGAATCCAGTGTGTGGTTGGATCTGGGGGTCTGCATCTGCTCCCTTGCTGGGATGGCCAGTGGACCATCCTCAAGAGGACAGGACTGGACAGCCACCCCCAACTCTGCTTCAGACCCCAAGTCCACGGTAAAGAACATTCTGGAAGCCTAGATTGGATCTGGCTGATGAGGTGAGCATTGGTTTACACTCAGAACTAGGATTTGTAGGCTGGGTGTGGTGGTACATGCCTATAATCCCAGTACTTGGAGGCTGAGACAGGAGGATCACAGGTTCAAGGATAGTCTCAGCAATGTAGTGAGACTTTCAGCAACCTAGTGAGACCCCATTTCAAAACGAAAAATAAAAAGGACTGGGGGTTTAACTAGGAGGTAGAATGCCCCTGGGTTCAATCTCCATTACAAAAGAAAAAGAGAAAAAGAAATAGGACATGCAGGTTGGTCACCATCTGAGATGACACGTGTTCAGATGGTGTCAACTAGACAAAAGTTGGTTCATCTCTGTCAAGTTCCTTTTGTTTAAACCTCAGGGCTCTCACTTGCCGAGTAGGGCCAAAACAACTTGGGAGGCTTAAATAAAAGGGATATTCTATGGGCTATATTGTGCCTCCCCAAAATTCCTATGCAGAAGTCCTAACCCCCGGTAGCTCAGAATGCGACTGTCCTTGAGACAGGGTCTTCAGAAGCGTCCAGCCACTTGAACGCAGACCCTGGGCAGGAAAGGGGCCTGTGAGATGGGTACCAGCGCACCCCAGCGGAGGGGAGCAGGAGAACAGAGCCGGGCAGCCGCAGCCGCCTCCACGTGGCTGCGCTCAAGTTGCGGGGAAGCCACATCTGCTGTCGGGGTGCAGGGAGAACCCGGGCCAGGGGGGCAGCCTGGCCGGGAGGCCTGGGGGACAGACCTCTCCTGGCCATCAGGTCATGAGGTCACCTGGAGATGTGAGCCTGGGCCGTCCCGTCCGTGGCAGTGTGGACCGAAGCACAGTGGCAGGCTGGGCTTCTGGAGGGAGCAAGGCTAGGAGACAGCCTGTCCCCTGGGGAGAAGGGGAGTGGCCAAAGAGGAGGAGGGCAGCTGGAGGGTGGTGGCAAAGGAAGAGTCCAGAAGAAACCCACCACCGCGGGAGGGACCCAGGGAATGTCCAGTAGGGACTACACAGCGAGTGCGGAAAGAGCTTTCCCTGGCCAAAGCCAGGTCCTCTGCCAGCTCAGCCTGGACTTTTGGTTGTACACTTGGCTTATTTTTAATTTCTGTCTGTCTGTTAATAATTTCAGTTTTGTGCTGGGTGGATTGCAGGTTCAAGACCAGCAATGAAGACTCTCAGCAACTTAGCAAGACCGTTTCAAAATAAAAAATAAAAAGGGCTGGGGATGTAGCTCGGAGATAGAATGCCACGGGTAATAATTATAGTTTTGTATCTATACTCTTGAATGAAGTAGGTTTGTAATTGTCCTATCCCAAAGCCTTCGTGTGTATGTGTGTATGGGTTTTTTGTTTTTGTGCTGGGGATTGAACCCAGAGGCATTCTACCTCTAAAGTACACCTCCAGCCCTTTTTATTTTTTATTTTGAAACAGACTCTCGCTAAGTTGCTAAGGCAGGCCTCAAACTGTAATCCTCCTGTCTTAGCTTCCCAAGTACTGGGATCATAGGCTTGCACCGCCACCACCACAATGAGCTCCTTATGTGGTTTTAATAGCAATTATGAAAATTGAAAGTTTCTTTTCTTATCCCCATGAATTGAGGCATTAGAGTTAGGGAAAGTGTATTTAAATTCTTTGATAAAGTAATGGGTTTTGGGGAAAGCATGGTGTGTGTGTGTGTGTGTGTGTGTGTGTGTGTGTGTGTTACTGGGGATTGAACCCAGGGACATTCTACCCCTGAGCTGCACTCCCAGTCCTGTTTTATTTTTTATTTTGAAACAGAGTCTCACTAAGTTGCTGAGGCTGGCCATGAACCTGTGATCCTCCTGTCTCAGCCTCCCCAGTACTGGGATTACAAGTGTGTACCACCACAGCTGGCTAAAGTTTTGAGATGTTTTAAAGCAACTTGAAATTTATATGGTTTGTTTGTTGTGTGTGTATGTTTGTGGTACTGGGGATTGAATCCAGAGGCATTCTACCTCGAAGCTACACCCCCATCTCTTTTTTTTTAATTTGAAACAGGGTCTCACTAGGTTGCTAAGAGTCTCAGTTGCTACAGCTAGTCTTGAACCTGTGATCCTCCTGTCTTAGCCTCCCAAGTACTGGGATCAGAGACATGTGCAACTGAACTGCACCCAGCTAAAAAATTAGCAGGTTTTTTTTATTTGTTTGTTTTTGGCGGTACCAGGGATTGAACCCAGGGGCATTCTACCTCTGAGCTCCACCCCCAGCCCTATTTTTTATTCTTTACTTTGAAACAGGGTCTCGCTAAGTTGCAGAGGGCCTCACTAAGTAGCTGAGGCTGGCCATGAACCCGGATCCTCCAGTCTCAGCCTCTCAAGTACTGGGATTCCAAGCGTGTGCCACCATGCCTGGCAGCAGTTTTTAAAAATTCCAACTCTGTTAAGTTAGTTTTAATTTTATAAATGATCTAGATATAGTGTCTATTCTCTGAGGAGGTGGTGGGAAGTCCAGGCAAATAAGGTAAATTAATGTCTAGATGAAAAATATATATACTTTACACTTCTCAGTGCAAGAACAAAATACTTTTTTAGATAACAGCAAAATACATATCACCTTGGGTTTTTGCAATTCTGTGGACACTGGTTTACATTTATGAGCAGGGTGGCCAATCTTTAGAGACCCAATGAACCAAGCCATGTCCAAATTCTCAAAAAAAATCATCTAAAATGTATTCATTGGTATTCTGATTTTGAAGACTTTAGAAAAAGGAAAGCAAGGACCAGGCATGGTGGCACACGCTTGTAATCCCAGTACTTGGGAGGCTGAGACCGGAGGATTGCAGGTTCGCGGCCAGCCTCAGCTACTTAGTGAGGCTATCTGCAACTTAGTAAGACCCTGTTTCAAAATAAAGAATAAAAATAGGGCTGGGGGTGGGGCTTGGAGGTAGAATGCCCCTTGGTTCCATCCCCAGTACCGCAAAAAGAGAGAGAGAGAGAGAGAGAGAGAGACAGAGAGAGAGAAAGAAAGAAAGAAAGAAAGAAAGAAAGAAAGAAAGAAAGAAAGAAAGAGGAAAAGAAAAAGGAAAGCAAATAAAAGGTCCTGGGTGCTTATTTCTGTTCAAGGGGACCAAGGGTTGGTCTACATTGCTTGGCCAGCAACTTCATAGCCATCAATGCGCCTGTCGCAGGAGACCCCAGGCTCCCAGGGGAGTCTCCAGAGAGGCTGCCAGGGAGCAAGAGCCAGTCCTTGTGAGCTCCTGCTTGGCACCCATTTTCAACCGAGAGAAAGAGTAGCCACTTTTCAAAGTGCCCATTCCCCTTCCCACCTGCCGTCTCCACATAGGTTGTTTTACTAAAACCGATTATCCTCCTGCTGTGAATCTGTTACATGTCAGGTCCGTACAAGCCCTGGTTGGTGAAGGGCAGTGATTAAATGGGCCCACGAGGCACCTGCCACACTGAATTTCCATTCAGAGGAAAACTCACGGTACAAGTGGTTAATGACAAGTTGTATTTGGTGCTAAGGTTTTTCAAAAGCACTGCTTTGACATTTAAAAATGTGCTCTTCTCTGCATTAATGGCCTACATCTTGAGCTTTCTCCTCCAGGTTTTCTAAATTTTCCTCTTTGGAAAGAAGAAGTCCGAAAGTCCTATCATGCCATTCTTTCTAGATTGCCTGGATCGGAAACAGATGGAGACACTATTAGCACATTCTCATGGCCCACAATACACTTTTCATAAAATGCTATGTAACTGAAAAGGTCTACCCTAAAAGCAGGTCGCCTGTGGTCTCTCAGCAGTCATTTCTACCACCAAAAATAAAGCATTCTATTTTCTTGCACAATAATGGGCATTTACTTCTAGGTGAAAAGATCAATAGCATGTGGTCATTATTTTTTCTTCTCTTTTCTTTTTCTTTTTTTTTTGTACTAGGGATTAGGGATTGAACCCAGGGGCATTCTACCTCTGGGCTATACCCCAAGCCCTATTTTATTTTTTAATTTTGAAACAGGGTCTCGCTAAGTTGCTGAGGGCCTCGATAAGTAGCTGAGGTTGGTCTCAAACCTGCAATCCTCTTGTCTCAGCCTCCCATGTACTGGGATTACATGGGTGCACAGCTCGTGGCTGTGCCCAGCTTCCTGATTTGGGATTTTCCTTGAGCCTGGGGGGTGGGGGTTTTCCATGGTGGGAGTGCATGTGTTATGGTTTAGGTTTAAAATGTCCCCAAACCCTCATGTGTTAGACAACGCAGCCATGCTTGGAGGCAGGACACGGCCGGAGGTGGGGCCCTGGGGGTGGCCAGGGATAGTATTTCCTGGGCTGGGCCTCTGCAGCTCTTGCGTCTCTGGTCCCTGTCCCATGCTGAGGGTGGCTGCCCCTCCTCCGCCGTTGTGAGCTCTGCAGCTATGACCAGCCTAATGTGGACTGAAATCTCCAGAACTGTAAGCAAATAAAATTCTTTTTCCTCTAAGTCTTTGTGTCGGGTGTTCGGGTCACAGCAGTGAAATTGCTAATACAACGAGGCTCCTGGTTATAAGCCACTGAGTGTCCTTTGTCTTCAGCCACTCCCGCTGGGGGTCAAACCTATACTTAACCCTTCCCAGAAACTCCCTTCTGCTCTGCAGCCGTATGTGGCAAGCCACAGCCTACACTTTGTTGTCTCCTGGTCACCGCTGCAGTCTGGTTTCTGCCCCTGCTGTCCTTAGGGTCACCACTGACCACCTGTGGTGGTTGCCATATTGGAAGATGCTGGCCGCCCCTCCTCCTCCACACAGCCACATGACTTTCATGGCATCTCTCTCTCCCACGGGTAATCCTGAGAAAATCAGATTTCCGGGAATTCCCCAAAGAGATGCTGCACCCCTTCTAGACAGGAGAATCATGGAGCATCTCCTAGCTCAGCAGAGTGCAGGCCTGGGAGCAGCCGCGGGGGTGGACGCCTGTGTCTGCCTACTGGAGTCCGCTTACACCAGCCGGGGGGTGAGCTTGAGAAACCGTCCAGAGCATCCAAGAACCTTCACTTACCCTTTACACTCAACGCACACACAGCATGAAGTGCAGTGTATAACCTGGCATACAACAAGTTCATCAAACCGAGAATTGTGTAGATGATGTCAACAACATCTTCAAAGGTCTGCGGCTGATTGTAGAATCAACCTGTGTTTCACTGCAGTCAAGTGACTTCTATCTATGTCCCGTTTAACACACTCTAATTTAAACCCTCTGATATACTGCGTGCAAGAATCAAGATACATTGAGGGCCAACTTTTGCTAGTGACAGGATACATTTTTTCCCTCTGAAGTCAAAGGACACCCAGCCCGAGTCCTGCATGGGTCTGAAGCCTTGGCAGGGGGGAGGCTACCACCCAAGGCCTTGCTTTCGTTTGTTGATGGCCTCTGAAGACAGAGACGTAGAGAGAGGAATTTCCCAGCAGTCAGCATCCTGAATCTGAGAGGGCAATACTTACACGTTTTCCTTTAAGGTGTTAAGATAGGATTCCGTTTCTGCTTTATGGGTGTCTGGGTCCAATCCCGCCAAGTAGTGGTAGACATAGGAAAACGTCTCAAACGGGATTCGGGCAGGCCCGCCCTCGGGGTCCGTGGTCAGGATCTCACAGAGGTGCTTCATGGAGGTGCTCAGGGACTAGAAACACCACGGGGCGGGAAGGGGGGGACAGGTGGTGGTTACTCTTAGAGTTGTTGGGATTTTAAGCAGACATCAGCAAAACAAACAAACGTGTTCTACAAAAATTCTTCAAAGGTATATTCTTCATCTTAAGAATGAGGTGGCCGGGTGTGGTGGTACATGCCTATAATCCCCATTACTTAGGAGGCTGAAACAGGAGGATCAAAGGGTCGAGGCAGCGTGTGGTAATTTAGCAAGATCCTGTTTCAAAATAAAAAATTAAAGCCGGACGTGATGGTGCACCCTTGTAATCCCAGTACTTGGGAGGCTGAGACCGGAGGATCTGGGTTCATGGCCAGCCTCAGCTACGTAGTGAGGCCCTCTGCAACTTAGTGAGACCCTGTTTCAAAATAAAGAATAAAAAATAGGGCTGGGGGTGTAGCTCGGAGGTAGAATGTCCCTGGGTTCAATTCCCAGTACTGAAAAATAAACAAAAAATAAAAGGGCTGGGGGTGTAGTTCAGAGATAGAACACTCCCAGGTTTAATCCCCAGTAAAAAAAAAAAAAAAAAAAAAAAAAAAAAA
>PVJS01008197.1:0-53870 GCA_004027185.1 Glis glis | reverse complement strand
CCGCCCCCTCCGCCCCGCCCCTCCCGGCCGCCCCCGCCCTTTCCTCCTTTCATTCAACCTTCGCTGGGCTGGTGACAACTACCTGCTGGGCGCGGCGGGGCTCGTCTGAGCGCTCTGATGGGGCAGCCCAGGGGGGTGTAGACGCCCAGAGAAGGCTCCTCCGTTTCCCGGCTGGGATGCCTTCTGATCCAAGCCACCTGGAGGCCAAGAGCCCAGACCAGAGCTGGTGGAGGCTTTGTGGACCCTGAGGATGCTGGTGGTCGCGGCGGGGAAGGGCGCCAGCTGGGTCCTCTCCCTCTTTCCGAGGCCTGCAGCCACGTCTCTGGCTGTCCCAGGCTGCACAGGACGCTAATGCGCAGGCCCTGGAAGAGGAGCAAACCTCTGCTAAGTTGCCACGGTGGTACTCAGTGTTGTCCCTTCCCAGTGCTGAGGACCTGGAGTGGCGCTGCCCCCACTGCCCAGGGTCCAGGAGGGGGAAAGGTTGAATAGGGTTTTGGCTGAGTCAAGACCAAAGGGTTAAGACTGTCTGGTCCAGCACTGGAAGGGTGCAGCACCTTGCTTAGATGTGGACAATTCTAGCCAGGCTCAGTGGCGCACGTCTGTAATCCCAGTACTTGGGAGGCTGAGACAGGAGAATTGCAGGTTCGAGGACAGCCTCAGCAAGTAGTGAGACTCATCAACCTAGTGAGACCTGTTTCAAAAAAAAAAAAAAGCCAGACGTGGTGGCACATGCTTGTAATCCCAGTATTTGGGAGGTTGAGACAGGAGGATTGCAGGTTCAAAGCCAGCCTCTGCAACTTACAGAGGCTTTCAGCATCCTAGTAAGACTCTGTTTCCAAATAAGAAATAAAACTGGACTGAAGGTATAGCTTGGAGGTAGAATGCCTCTGGGTTCAATTCCCAGGACCAAAAAAAAAAAAAACCAAAAAAACCAAAAAAAAGATGTGGACAATTCTAGAATGCTGGACTTGGGCAGGGGGCAGTCCCATCTCCCCTAGACCCACCCTCTCACTTCAGCTCACTGCTCAGGAGGCTGTGAGCAGAATTGAGCCACAGCGAAAGTTCATGCAAAGTTGGCCCAGAGATCAGCTCCAGCCATAGCTATGCAGACAGCTCTAGGCAGGGCCCCAGGCTAGGGGCCTGCAAAGTGGGGTACACTTGCTCAGGGGACTTTTGCAAAAGTGACCAAGGAGAGAATAAATAATGACTAAGAAGTAGCCAGGAGTCAAGGTCAGTCTGAACAACACAGTGAGACCTGTCTCTAAAACAAACAAACAAACAAACAAGCAAACAAACAAACAAGGTCCCACCAAGTGTGCTATCTCCTACTAGGGCCTGGGTACAAAACAATTAAATTACTTTTTTATTTCTAAAAAGGAAGACATTAAGCTTTTCTCTTACTTAATATTTGGAGGATTCTGGTGCCCTGTATCTTTTGGTCACATAGTCCCACGGCACTCACACAAGTGTCCCAAGGGGACATGAAGGACCTCAGAGACTGTACAGCAGCATCTGGTGTTTGTTGCTTTCCTGTGGGGTATATATCAGGCCTTGAACTCCTGAGCTCAGCCTCCCCAGGAGTAGCTGGAACTGCAGGCAAATCTGCAGCCCCACAGGATGCAGATTTAATAAAGGGGATGTTTGCAACAAACTGGGTAGAGTTGAGGAAGACCAATGAGGATTGGGCAGGTTCTAGGCTGGCGGGGGGAGGCTTGGAGAGGGTACTTGGAGGAGAGGGATACATGACAGAGATAAAACCAATCTGTGGGGACCTGGGGGCAAGGGGTCCAGGAACAACTATTCCAATCCATCCAAGTGGCAAATACATATTTGGTGATTGCTAAAGATGTTTTACTTAATGGTGTTTATGAACAAAGTTTTCTAGATGGCAAAGGTCCACTCACTACTGGTCAGCAATTAGGACAGGTCCTAACTTGCCAAATTGGTGCCTCACTGAATGCAAACTGGTGACAAACAAGAGGCTCCTCAGCGACACTGCCACAGGATGAGGCCAAGACGATTGCTGAGGGCAGGGGCCAAATCCTGAGCTGTCCTAGTCTAGAGACACAAAGACAGCTGGAATCATGGGATCCCTGATGTCAGGCTGGGTCTTTCCCCTTCTCGCCCACTCAGTGACCTCACCCAGACGGGTGACTTGGTGACTCTCCTGACCTCCTCTTGAACTGTAGTCACAAGGACCCAATGTCTTCTTGGCATCTGCTTGGGTAGCAAATGGGTACCTTACACTTAGCAATCCAGGTCACAGCTCTTATTTTTTGTCCAGATCGGTTCCTCCCCAGATGTTTCATGTCTCAGGGAATCACGCTGTCATCATCCAGGGGTTCAGGCCAAACTTACAAACATGCAGGTGTCTTCCATGCCTCCCATCCTATCCCTACTCCCTGCAGCTGGCCCCTCAGCAAATCCTATAGCCTCTGTGCATCACGTTTATCCAGAACCCTACATTTCTCCCTCCTCTGGTCTAGCTGGGAGTTTAGGGCAATGGACCTCTAAGTCATGTCCCTGCTCCACCTGTTACCAGCAGAGCCTCTGAGCATGCAGGTCCCAGTGTGACACTTTTCGGCTTACTTACTTACCAAAGTCCTTACTTCAGCCCTTTGTGGAACCTGACTCCTGGATACTTCTTTGTCATTATTTATTCTATCCTTGGTCACTTTTGCAAAGGTCACGGGGCACCTCTCAGCTGTCCCACCTTCCCAAGTTCGGATTGTCACAGGGCTTGCTCCTGAAGCCAGGTCCTTTGTCACTGTCTCCTTCCTGCTTTTTATCCTCACAAGCATGGATTTACCTGGCATTAGAGCCAAGCATTTATTCACTGTGTTAGTTTTCTCTGGCCACTCTGGCAAAGTACCCCAAACTGGGTGACTTAAAGCAACAGCTGTTTGTTTTGTCAAGGTTCTGGAGGCCCCAAGTCCAAAATCGGTTTCACTGGGTCAAGATTGAAGTATCAGTAGGTACAAGCCCTTCCAGAGGCTCCAGGGGAGATTCTGTTCTTTGTTTCTTTCAGCTGCTGCTGCTGCTTTTTTTAATTGGGCAGACAAACAATCTGGAGTGGTAGCATATACCTGTAGTCCCAGTACTTGGGAGGCTGAGACAGGAGGATCACAGGTTCAAGGCCAGTGTCAGCAACTTAGTGAGACCCTGTTTCCAAATTAAAAAAAAAAAATAAAAGGGCTGGAGGTACAGCTTGGAGGTTGAATGCCCCTGGGTTCAATCCCTAGTACCCCCCACCAAAAATCACCAATAACAAACAGAAAGACACATAGCAAAACATTTACCATCTTAAAGTATATATTTCAGTAGTCTTAAGTATATTTATATTTAAATCTCCAGAATTTTTTCATCTCATGAATCTGTAACTCCACTCATTAAACAATTCTCCAATCCCCTCCCTGCCCCCTGCAGCCCCTGGTAATCCCAGTCCTTCCCCTCTCTTCCTTCCTTCCTTCCTGCCTGCCTTCTTTCGTGTGTGGTACTCGAGATTGAACCCAGGGACATTCTACCTTCAAATGACATCCCCAGCCCTTCTTTTATTTTTTGTTTGGAAACAGGGTCTTGCTAGGTTCCTGAGAGTCTCACTACTTGATGAGGCTGTCCTCCAACCTGTGGTTCTCCTGTCTCAGCCTCCCAAGTCTTGGATTACAGGTGTGCACCACCATGCCTGGCTACCATTCTACTTTCTGTCTCTATGAATCTGACAACTTTAGAAACCTCACATATGTAGAATCAGATAGTATTTGTCTTTTTTGTGACTGGTTTATCTTACTTAGTATAATATCTTCAAGGCTAATACATGTTATAGCAGGTGTGACATGATTGCTTTTCTTTTTAAGGCTGAATAATATTCGTGTGTGTGTGTGTGTGTGTGTGTGTGTGTGTACTACATATTATTTATCCATTCATTCATCTTCATCCATGAACACTTGGGTTGCTTCCACCTTTTGGCTATGGTTGAATAGTGCTGCTATAACATAGGTGTGCAAATATCTTTTTGAGACCCTGCTTTCAAATCTTTTGAATATATAGCCAGAGTGGGGTTTCTGGATCATATTGTAATATGTAATCATATTGTAATCCCAGTACTGGGGATTGAACCCAGTACCAAAGGTAGAACCCAGGGGTATTCTACCTCTGAGCTACACCCCCAGTCCTATTTTATTTTTTACTTTGAAACAGGGTCTTGCTAAGTTGCTGAGGCTGGTCTTGAACCTTCGATCCTTCTGTTTCAGCCTCCTGAGTAGTGGGATTACAGGTGCGTACCACCATGCCCTACTTGAGTATCTTTTCATGTGCTTGTTGGCCACTTGTATACCACCTTTGGAGAAATATCTATTCAAATCTCTTGCCCACTTTTTTTTTTTGCAGTACCAGGGATTGAACACAGGGGCGTTCTACCTCCGTGCTACACCCCCGGCCCTATTTTTTATACTTTATTTTGAAACCGGGTCTCACAAAGTTGCGGAGGGCCTCACTAAGTAGAGAGAGCGAGAGAGAGTGAGAGCGAGAGTGAGAGAGAGAGAGAGAGCTGAGGCTGGCCGCGAACCCGGATCCTCCGGTCTCTGCCTCCCAAAGTACTGGGATTACAAGCGTGCGCCACCACACCCAGCACTTATCTTGCCCACTTTTTAATTGGGTTATTTGATTTGGTGTTGTTGGAGTTCTCTCTCTCTCTCTTTTTTTTTTTTTTTTTTTGCTGTGCTGGGGATTGAACCCAGGGCCTCAGGCATGCCAAGAAATCAGTCTCCCACTTAGTTACACCCCCAGCCCTTCTTTTTCTTTTAAATTTTATTTTGAGACAGGGTTTTACTAAATTGCACAGGTGGGCCTCAAACTTGTGATCTTTCTGTCTCAGCCTCCTGTGTAGCTGGGATTTTAGGCATGTACCACCATGCTCCACTGTTGGAGATCTTTATATTTACAGTTTATCAGATGTATCATTTGCAAATATTTTCTCCCATTCTGTAGGTTGCCTTTTCACCTTGTTCAGTGTGTCCTTTGATACACAAAAGTTTATAAATTTGATGTAAGCTGGGTGTGGTGGCGCACAATTGTAATTCCAGTACTTGGGAGGCTGAGACTGGAGGATCCTGGTTCATGGCCAGCCTCAGCTATTTAGTGAGGCCCTCTGCAACTTAGTGAGACCCTGTTTCAAAATAAAGAATAAAAAATAGGGCTGGGGGTGTGGCTTGGAGGTAGAATGCCCCTGGGTTCAATCCCCAGTACCAAAAAAAATTTTGATGTAATCTCATTTGTTTATTTATTTTTTTATTTTATTTTGCGGTACCGGGGATTGAACCCAGGGGCGTTCTACCTCCGCGCTACACCCCTGGACCTATTTTTTTTATACTTTATTTTGAAACCGGGTCTCACGAAGTTGCGGAGGGCCTCACTAAGTAGAGAGAGAGAGAGAGACAGGGAGAGAGAGAGAGAGAGAGAGAGAGAGCTGAGGCTGGCCGGAACCCGGACTCCGCCTCCCAAAGTACTGGGATTACAAGCGTGCGCCACCACGCCCGGCTTTCATTTGTTTATTTTTTCTTTTGTTGTCTGGGCTTTTGGTGTCATATCAAAGAAGTCATCGCCAAGTCTGATATCATGAAGCTTTCTCACTGTTTTCTTTTAGGAGTTTCATAGTTTTGGATCTTATGTTTCAGTTCTTTTTTGTGTGTGTGGTACTGGTGATTGAACCCAGGGGCATTCTACCTTTGAGCTACACCTTCAGCCCTGTTTTTTGTTTTTATTTTGAAACAGGATCTCGTTTCACTATTTGCTGAGGCTGTCCTTGAACCTGCGATCCTCCTGTCTCAGCCTCCCAAGTACTGGGATTACAGGCCTGTGCCACCACACTTGGCTTTGAGTTCATTTTTATATGTGGTATAAGATGAAGATCCAACTTCCTTCTTTTGCACATGGATATCCATTTTCCCCAAATCATTTATTGAAGATAAATGGTCTTTGAATCCTTGTAGAGGATCATTTAACCATACATACAAGGGTTTATTTCTGGGCTTTCTATTCTATTTGTCTGTTTTTATTTTATTTTATTTTGTTTTTATCTTTTTTTGTGTGTGTGTGGTACTGGGGATTGAACCCAGAAGTGTTCTACCTCCGAGCCCTTTTTATATTTTGTTTTTGAAACAGTGTCTCACTAAGTCGTTGAGAGTCTCACTGCATTGTTGAGGCTGTCCTTGAACCTGTGATTCTCCTGTCTAAGCCTCCCAAGTACTAGAATCACAGGTGTGCACCACCATACCCGAGCCAATTTTGGGGGGGGGTACCGGGAATTGAACCCAGGGGCATTCTACCTCCTAGCTACACCCCCAGTCCTATTTTTTGTTCTTTATTTTGAAACAGGGGCTCACTATGTTGCGGAGGGTCTCACTAAGTAGCTGAGGCTGGCTGTGAAACCAGATCCTCCAATCTCAGCCTCCCAAGTACTGGGATTACAAGCATGCGCCACCATGTCCAGCTCCAATTTTTTAAAAATTATTTTCTTACTTAATTGTTCTGACTAGAACTTCCAATGCTATGTTGGATAAAAGTGGTAAAAATGAGCATCCTTAGTTGGGTGCAGTGGTGCATGCCTGTGATCCCAGTACTTGGAAGGCTGAGACAGGAGGTTTACAGGTTTGAAGCCAGCTTCTGCAATTTAGCGAGACCCTCAGCAACTTAGCAAGACTCTGTTCCATTTTTTTTTCTTTTTTCTTTTGTGGTATTGGGAATTGAGCCCAGGGACATTCTACCTCTGAGCTACACCCCCAGCCCGATTTTATTTTTTATTTTGAAACAGGGTCTCACTAAGTTCTGAGGCTGGTCTGGAACCTGCGATCCTCCTGTCTCAGCCTCCCAAGTACTGGGATTACAGACATGTGCCACCACTCCCAGCTAGCAAGATTCTGTTTAAAAAAAAATACAAAGGGTTGGGGGTATAGCTTGGAGATAGAATGCTCCTGGGTTCAATCCCCAGTACCACACACACACACACACACACACACACACACACACACAAAGTGGGTCCTATCTTAGAGAAAAAAATTTCAGTTTTCCACTGAGTATGATGTTAACTGTGGGCTTTTATTAGGTTGAAGTAGTTTGTTTCTATTCCCAATGTTTTAAGTGTTTTTATCATAAAAGTGTATTGAATCTTGTCAAATTCTTTTTCCACATCAATGTGGATGATCCCGTGGTTTTTGTCTTTTATTCTGGTAACATGGTATATTATACTGATTGTTTTTCACATTTGAACCATCCTTATCTTCCAGGGATAAATCCACTTACTTGGTCTGGCATATAATGTTTTCAGATGCTATTGAATCTGGTTTGCTAGTATTTTGTTGAGGAGTTTTGCATCAACACTCAGGATGCTGGTCTGTAGTTCTTGTGTCTTGTCTGGTTTTGGTATTAGGGTCCTGCTGGCCTCAGGAGATTGGAAGTGTTCCCTTCTCTGTAATTTTCTGGAAGAGTTTCAGGAGGATTGGTGTTAATTCTTTAAATGTTTGGCAGGATTCTCCAGTGAAGCCATCTGGTCCTAGGCTTTTCTTTGTTGGAATTTTTAATACTGATCCAACTTCTTACTCATTATTGATCTGTTCAGATTGTCTATTTTTCATGATTCAGTCTTGGTAGGTTGTGTGTTTGTAGGAATTTACTTATTTTATCTAGATTTTCCCATTTGTTGGCATACAGTTTCTTCTTCTTCTTCTTCTTCTTCTTCTTCTTCTTCTTCTCCTTCTCCTTCTCCTTCTCCTTCTTACTGGTGATTGAACACAGAAGCATTCTACCTCTGAGCTACACCCCCAGTTCTTTTCATTTTTTGTTTTGAAACAGGGTCTCCCTAGATTGCTGGGAGTCTTGCTACACTGCTGAGTCTGTCCTTGAACCTGTGATCCTCCTGTTTCAGCCTCCCAAGTGCTGGGGTTACAGGCATGCACCACCATGCCTGGCTTCTTCCAGTTTCTTATAAGGATACTTGTGATGCAGTTAGGGCTCACCAGGATAATTTTCCTATCTTAAGTTTCTTAACTTAATCTCATTTCCAAAGACTCTTTTTCCATATATGGTAGCTCTTATGAGTTGAATTGTGTCTCCCCAAAATTCATATGTCGAAGAGCCAGGTGTGGTGGCCCACACTTGTAATCCCAGTACTTGGGAGGCTGAGATAGGAGGATCGCAGGTAGGAGGCCAGCCACAGCAACTTAGTGAGTCCCTCTGCAACTTAGTGAGACCCTGTTTCAAAATAAAAAATAGAATAGGGCTGGGGGTGTAGCTCAGAGGTAGAATACCCCTGGGTTCAATCCTCAGTACCCCCCCCCCCACAAAAATCATATGTTGAAGTCTTTAGCCTGGTAGCTCAGAATGTGACTGTATTTGGAGGTAGAATCTTTAAAGAGGTAATTAAGTTAAAATAAGGTCATTAGGGTGGGCTCCAGTCCAATATGACTGGTGTCCTTCAAGAAAGAAATGAAGACACAGACATGCACAGAAGGAAGATTGTGTGAAGACCCAGGGAGAAGATGGCCATGTATAAGCCAATGAGAAAGGTGCATGCCTGTAATCCCTTTACTTGGGAGGCTGAGACAGGAGGATTGCATGTTTGAGGCCAGCCTCATCAACATAGTGAGGCTCTCAGTAACTTAGTAAGACCCTGTTTCAATAATAATAAAAAAAAAAAGGCCTGGGAGTATGGCTCAGAGGTAGAATACCCCTGGGTTCAATCTCCAGTACTACAAATAAATAAATAAATATTAAAAAAGAAAGGAATAAAACTTGTCAACATTTGATTTCAGACTTCCAGGCTCCAGAACTGTGAGAAAGTTTATTTTTGTTATTTAAGTATTCCAGTGTCTGGTACTTTGCTATGGCAGCTCTAGGAAACTAATAAAGTGACATTCACAACTTCTAAAGAGTGGGACCTGGATATATTTGGGGTCATTATCAGCTTAGCACATTCCCTTAAATCTTTCTACTAGAGTATATAACTAAGGAAGGCAGGAAAATCATCTATTTTGTTTTCTTTTTTTGTTTTTATTTTTGGTACTGGGGATTGAACCCAGGGGTGTTCTACCTCTGAGCTACACCCCCAGCCCTTTTTAGTTTTTATTTTGAAAGAGGGTCTTGCTAAGTTGCTTAGAGTCTTGCTAAGTTGTTGAGGCTGGCCTTGAACCTGCAATCCTCCTGTCTCAGCCTCCCAAGTACTGGGATTACAGGTGTGTGCCATCATGCCCAGCTATTTTGTTCTCTGTGTGTGTGTGTGTATGTGTGTGTGTGTGTGTGTGTGTGTGTGTGGCTGGGGGTTGAACCAAGGGCATTCTACTTCCAAGCTACACTCCCAGCCCTATTTTCTTTTATTATTATTATTATTATTATTATTATTATTATTATTTTAAGGTACTGGGGATTGAACCCAGGAGCATTTTGCCTCCGAGCTACACCCCCAGCCCTATTTTTTATTCTTTATTTTGAAAGTGTGCGCCACCATGCTTGGCTTATTTTATTTTTTAAATTTGGAAATAGAGTGGGGCATAGTGGTGCACGCTTGTAATTCCAGTACTTGGGAGGCTGAAATAGGAGAATCACAAGTTTGAGGACAGCCTCAGCAAGTAGTGAGACTCTCATCAACCTAGTGAGACCCTGTTTCAAAATAAGAATAAAACAGGGCTGCGGGTGCAGCTTGGAGGTAGAATGCCCCTGGATTCAATCCCCAGAACCACACACAAAAATAAATAAATAAATAAATAAATAAATAAATAAATAAATAAATTTGGAAATAGGGTCTTGCTAGGTTGCTGAGAGCCTTGCTAAGTTGCTGAGGTTGGTTTCAAACCTGTTATCTTTCTGTCTCAGCCACCCAAATACTGAGATTACAGGCATGCACCACCATACCTGGCTGCTATTTTGTTCTTAAAACAGTGTCTAAAATGGGTATGGTGGCACACACCTCAAATCCCAGTACTTGGGAGGCTGAGACAGGAGGATCGCAGGTTCACGATTAGCCTCAGCAATTTAGCCAGACTCTCAGCAACCTAGGGAGACCCTGTTTCAAAACAAAAAATAAAAAGGGCTGTGGATATAGCCCAGAGGTAGAATGCCTCTGGGTTCAATCCCCAGTACCACAAAACAAACAAAACAAACAAACAAACAAACAAAAAACAAAACAAAACAAAACAAAAAAACCAGTGTCTATCCTTAGGGAGCTTGCGGTCTGATGTTGGGAGTCAATAAATAAAGAAGTAAAGTGTACTTTACCACATGTGGCAGGTGCACTGGAGAAAAAGAAGGCAGGGACAGGTGGAGGAGTGCGGAGCAGGGGAGGCAGGCGCAGTTGGCAATTTTAGAAAGGGGTCAGGGAAGCACCCTCTGAGGTGACATTTAAAAAAATTATTTTTGTGTTACCGAGGATAGAACCCAGGGGCATTCTACCTCTGAGTTGCACCCCAGTCCTATTTTATTTTTTATTTTGAAATAGGGTCTCACTAAGTTGGTGAGGGCCTTGCTAATTTGCTGAGGCTGGCTGTGAACCTGCGCTCCTCCTGTCTCAGTCTCCCAGGTACTGGGATTACAGGCGTGCACCACCATGCCTGGCTAGAAGGTGGCATTTAAGTCAAATCCTGGAGCAGGTGAGGGAGCCAGGAACACTGAGAGCAGAGGGAAGGGCCTTCTGGGGCAGAGAGAAAGCAGAGGCATAGGCTGGCAGTGGGGTGATCTGCTGCATTTAAGGAAAAGTAAGGGGGCCAGGATGACAGCACCGCATGGTGGGGGGTTGAGCAGCAGGATGTGCAGGCGGAACTGTCAGTGCGACTCAGGGAGGGGCTCCTTGGCCATCGAAATGCCTCTGGCTTGAGCTCTGGGTGAGAGGGGAACCACTGAAGGATTTTAAGCAGGTGCATGACCTGCACTGACTTATATTTTTGAAAGGATTATTTTGGCTGCTGGGTTCAAAGAAGGCTGAAGGAGAAAGAACCAGAGATATTTTAGTATCCAGGCACAAGATGCTGGTGGGCCAGGTGGGGAGAAGTGGGTGAACTGTGAATGTATTCTGAAGGTCATGCTGTAGAATTTGCTGGTGAATCTGCTGCAGACAGGGAAAGAGGAACAGGTTAGAGATGCCCCGAGGGTTGCAAGCCTGAGCTGCCGGAAGAGCAAAGCTGCCATGAACTGAGATGAGAACTTTACTGAGATGGGCACAGTAAGGAGGGAAGTAAGTTTGGCAGTGAGGGGCATCCATGCTAGACCATGTCTATGAGACTTCCAGGTAGAGATGTTAGAATTGGCTTTGGGCTGGATGTCATGGTGTATACCTGTAATCCCAGTACTTGGGAGGCTAAGACAGGAGGATCGCAGGTTTGAGGCCAGCCTCAGCAACATTAGTAAGACCCTGTTTCAAAATAAAAAATAAAAAGAGCTAGGGGTGTAACTTTGAGGTAGAATACCCCTGGGTTCAATTCCAAGTCCCCCCCCCAAAAAAACAAAAAAACAATTAGCCTTGGATGTGCAAGTCCTGGGCTCCGGGGAGAGGTCCATGGTGGAGATGTCAATTTGGGAGTTGCCAATGGGTAGGTGGTATTTAAAGCCATGAGCTAAGAGAGCCGGGCATGGTGGCACATGCTTGTAATCCCAGTATTTGGGGAAGCTGAGACAGGAGGATCGCAGGTTTGAGGACAGCTTCAGAAAGTAGTGAGACTCTCATCAACCTAGTGAGACCCTGTTTCAAAATAAAAATAAAAAATTGGGTTGGGGGTGTAGCTCAGAGGTAGAATACCCTTGGGGTCAATCCCCAGCAGGAAAAAATAAAAGCCATGAGCTAGGAGAAACCAAGGCCAGGAGTCCCCAGGTTTGAGGGCTGGGGCTTGCCAACTCTCCCAGGCCAGAGAGTTGAGGAGGAACCAGCTGTTTCAGTCAACATGCTCACTGCTGTAATCCAAAATACCTGACCACCACACAATTTAGAGGAAGGGAGACTTATTTGTTCAGAGTTCTGGAGATTTCAGGGGTTTAGTCCTTGTCAGGCTGGGTCTGTGGAGCCCAGGGCATGGCGGTGGGAAGTAGAGAGAGGGACTAGCATGATGTGAGCTGCTCTCACATCACAGAGGCTGGAAGCAAGAAAGCACAAGCAAGCAAGGGGATTCCCCAAGACCACACTCCTAGGGACCCAATTCCTCTAGCAGCACCCCACCTGCCTAGGTTACCACCTATTATTATCATTATTATTTATTTTTGTGTGTGTGTGTGGTACTGGGGATGGAACCCAGGGGCATTCTACCTCTGAGATACACCCCCAGCCTGATTTTTATTCTTTATTTTGAAACAGGGTCTCATAAGTTGCAGAGAGCCTTATTAAGTTGCTGAGGCTGGCCATGAACCTGAGATCCTCCTGTCTCAGCTTCCCAAGTTACTGGGATTACAAGCGTACACCACCATGCCCAGCAGAAGTAAATCTATCATAATCACTTTATCTACTGATGAGATTACAACCCACATGACTTAATTACATCAGTTCTGAACATTAATACATGAGCTCTTCAGGGAACATTCTATATCCAACCATAACTCCAGCAAATGATTTTTTTTTGTTGAATAAGGAAATGAATAAAAGGGTGGCTGGATCAACTTTGCCATACTCATGGGCAAGCTGGGTCATCCTCACTGGACCATTACCATGACCCCCTTTGGGTTGGGTCTCCATGAACCTCAACCCTTATGACTTTCTGACCCATCCTCCATGTTTTCTCAGCTCTGCCCCCTCCCTCCAGGCTCTCTGGCTGCCCTGCCCCTGCCTGAAAGGCCTGACCCTCCTCCCCACTCTATTCTTTGTCTGGTAAATTTGCCTGGGACTCTCTCCCCAGCACAGCCTGACTTTTCCTTCCATGCCAGCTCCTTCTGGCACTGTGAGGGTCCTTGCATGCAGATGCACTGCTACCCCAGCCTGCAGGGACAGCTCCATCCATGTGCCCGACTGAGAGCTCCCGTGCCAACCTTCTTGCTTAGGGGGGGCACCCACAGGATGGATGCGACATGAGGCCATGTGAGTCCTAGAAGTGGGCTCAGTGGTTTGGGGAGAGAATTCTAGAATCTGGTACCCAGAGTGTGGTTGGAGGGGGTATACAGGCTCCAGGTGAGCCCCAGGGATTTGGGGTACCAAGGGGGGGGGATGGGCTCTGGGAATGGGTTACCTAAAGGTGGTAGGAGTCTCCCTCTACTGCCTGCAGGGTATCATTTCTTACTCTTTATACAGAAGTAAAGAGGACCTTTCATGGTTCTTGTGTGATGGGGGTCTCCTTAGTGAGGACTGTTTCAGAGGGAGATAGATGACCCTCCACCACCCACCTTCTGAGTGCTCAGCTTGCCATCTCTCCTTTTTTTTTTTTTGTGGTACTGGGGATTGAACCCAGGGGCATTCTACCTCCGAGCTACACCCCCAGCCCTATTTTTTATTCTTTATTTTGAAACAGGGTCTCACTAAGTTGCAGAGGACCTCACTAAGTAGCTGAGGCTGGCCATGAACCTGTGATCCTCCGGTCTTAGCCTCCCAAGTACTGGGATTACAAGCATGCACCACCACACCTGGCTACCAGCCCTATTTTCTAGTCTTATTTTTGAAACAGTGTCTTCCTAAGTTGTTGAGGGTCTCCTAAGTTGCTGAGGCTGGTCTTGAACCTGCAGTCCTCCTGTCTCAGCCTTCCGATTACTGGGATTACAGGTGTGTGCCACCACGCCCAGCTCATCTCCCCCTCTTTACGTGGCTATTCACCAAGAACAGGGGTTTGTTCTAGACAGAAGGGTCAATTTTGTTTTTTCCACCCTCCCTTTGCAGCCTTCGGAGGCCGCCCACCAGGACCTGTGCTCTGGGACTTGTTCTATCAGAGAAGTGCAGGGAAGGTGGCTGAGCCTTAAAAAATTTGTTTGTTTTGAAACAGGGTCTTGTTAGGTTGCTGAGAGTCTCACTAAGTTGCTGAGGCTGGCCTTGAACCTGTGATCCTTCTATCTCAGCCTCCCAAGTACTGGGCACTCGGCTACAGAAGGGCTTTTATTTATTTATTTATTTATTTATTTATTTATTTATTGTGGTACCGGGGATTGAACCCAGGGGCATTCTACCTCCGAGCTACACCCCCGGCCCTATTTTTTATACTTTATTTAGAAACTGGGTCTCACGAAGTTGTGGAGGGCCTCACTAAGTAACTGAGGCTGGCCGCGAACCCGGATCCTCCAGTCTCAGTCTCCCAAGTACTAGGGTTACAAGTGTGTGCCACCACGCCCAGCTGGGCTTTTATTATTAAAGGACAAGCCCAGCTTGGAGAAGGATGGGTTGCCCAGAGCCAGTGGCAGGCACTTTGGTTTAGCAGCCTCCCCAGTATACTGTGGACAGTTTGAGGTTCCCCATATCTGAGCCCTATTCCCCACCGGGCCAGGAGATGAAGGCAGATGAACACACACACACACACACACACACACACACACACACACACGTGCGCGCGCACATGCAAAGGAGCAGCCAGAAACACTTTCCATTAAAAGGTTTTGATTTATTAGTCTTTTCTGAAGCAGTTAATTCTCTTTTCATATTTAAAAAAAAAGATGTGTGTTTCATCCAGAGTTATACCAAAGTGATTAAAATGAATTTTCTCCTGGGAATACAGCTCCCCAGATCAGAAAAACAAAAAATTTTTTTCAATTAACCACAAAAATAAAACCCAAAGAGAACATCAACAATCAAACATAATCCCCAAATATCCAGGACAAAAAATAAAATATTTATTGATCTATCACAGCGAGACACAAAGAGATGGGCGGGGCGGGGCGGGACATGCTCTGTAGTACAGTGGCTTGAGGGAGGGACGGGGGATACAGTACTGCGTGTGGGGAGACCCAGGCTGGGGACAAGAGTCCTGTCACCCCAGCCTCACAGCCCCTCACACCTGGGCCAGCGTCAGGGGGATGTGGTGGGAGTGGAGACGGCACGGGCTGCCATGATGGGTTAACCAGGTTGATGGGGGGGGGTGTGCCCAGCCAGCTAGTGGCGCCAGGCAGTCAACTGGGGCGAGGGTGTATGGGTGGACAGATGGACGGATGGGCAGATGGATTCCACAAGAACAAGGGAGCTAATCCCAGTGTGGGGGAGGGGTCTTCTGGCTCCAAAGGCACCCCAGATGTGGGGAACAGCCATTGGTAGGGGAAAGGGGGCTTAGTGGACCCAAGGAGAGGAGGGACGGTGTGACCGAATCCAGCTTTGAGGCTTGAGGTGCGTGGGTACCAACTGGACCGCAGCCAGCGTTGGGTCCTGATGGGCAGGGGGAGGTGGGACTGCCCAGGAAGTATTGGCACCATCTTTAGAGGAGCCCTGGGGGTGGGGGGTCCCCCAGGGGCTGCCCTTCCCTCCTCCCTCCCCCCAGGAAGGCGAAAGCACCAGCAGTAGCACCAATTTCCCCTGGAGATGGAGACTGTGTCGGGGGGAGCTCCTGGGTGGGAAGGGACGGGGCAGCGGGCCGGGCCCACCCACCCCTGGTCTCTGAAGTCGGGGCACATGGCCACCCGTTCTCTTGCTTCCTTGTCCTGTGGATTTCCAAGGCCGCTGGCCTGTGGTCCCCTCCCGGGTGGGGACTGGGGGGATGGGGTGGGGTCACAGAGGGTTTACATTCTCCACCAAGCAGTAGCACCAACGTTGATGAGGTCGTGAGTCAGGGGTCCCGGAAGCTCACTTTCTCTTCCGGCCGCAGGATTTCCCCAGGCAGGCCCCACCTGGGCAGGGAGGTGCACACACTGGTCGGTTTTACCCCTCTGGGTTGTTTTTCAAGCCCCTACCTGCTCTGACTACCTCAAACAGAGGCTCCAAGAAGCCAAGAGAAACCAGGCCATGGCCAGAGACAAATTCTGAGCATTGAACTAACTCCCAGGGGGCCGGTGGGATGGAAGCAGGGCCCCAGATATGACTGAGGAGATCAAGGCTCAGAGAGGGAAGGCACTGGCCTGGGCAGGGACTCCATGCTGAGCCCACTGCTCGGGGCAGCCTTTTAGGAAAGGGCTCAGAGCAGCCCCCATGAGATTGGGTGAAGGGGGAGTCTACAGTGTCTGGAGGGCATCCGATCAATAAGAGGGGGAGAGGGTCTTATACACATCATCAGTGGCTGAGCTGGAAGTGGGCCCAGCACTCCCAGGGAGGATCTGATTGGCAAACTCATTTCTGGGTATGGCCTGTGGCAGTGGAGTCCAGGGTAGTTTTGACCCCTGCCCCAGACACCTGTGGCTCATCACCGCCACCTGGTGGCAGTGAGCAGATGAGCAGGGGAGGGCCAGGCCAGGCAGGGCCAGGTGTCTCTCCCCCAAGCTCATCTTGGGTGTTTTGAGAGGACTTTGAGAGGGCCACAAACATCAGCTGGGGCTTGATGGAGAGCTGGCACCCTGGGAAGGGTCAGTCTGCGCTTGTCCCTGGCCTGCCCACCTCTGGCCTTAGTTGCCTCGTCTGTGTAGTGGGAGGGATGTGGGAGTTGGCAGGGAATCCACAGGGGAAGAATTCCTTGAGGCATCGGGAGACCCTGGGGGCCCCACGCATCTCCCAGAGGCTTGTCCACATCTTTGAGCAAGGAGTGCCTCGGCTCTAGCTCTCTAGCTATTGGCCTCCGTCCTCCCTGCCTGGCCCAGAGTGCCTGAGGGCCCCTGCCCATCCCCTTGGGTTTGCCTGGTGCTAGGGCTCTGCCTGTCCCATCCCTTCTCTTTCTCTGCCCCCTCTCTGTTCTTCCCTTCTCTTTCCCAGGATCCTCCCTGCAGGTGGGGTGGGCAGCAGCCAGGGGACTTGGGGACGCATGGCCAGGCCTGGCCCAGTGTGAGCCCAGAGGGGCCTGGGCCTGCACCCAGCTCTGAATATCTGTGTTGGAGGTAGATGGGATAGGAGGGAGGTATCTAGACCCCCAATCTCCACACCCCTTCTTGGGTCTCATCCAAATGTACCCTCTTTTGGGCCCAGGCTGGTGGACTTTATCCTTGGCCTCCTTCTCTACCCCTCACTCCCCTATCTCTTCCAGCGGCTGAATCTATACTTACCTTGGTATCCCAGGGCTCCCAGGGCCCCTCCATAGGACTTGGGGGGTTTTCCTGCAGGAGAAGGATGGGATTGGGGAGGGGCCAGCCTTTCCTGCCTCTCCCAGCACCCCAAAGTATGCTCGACCTGTCCTGTTTATGCAGGTTCCAAAGACCCCCCTGCCCCAGCCTGCCATCACCAGACCACTCAGGTCCAGCACACCCCTCTCACCCAGAGCCCAAGTCAGAGAGGCCTGAAAATGGCCGGGCGCCCCAGCCCACCCCAGTCAGACCCCGCATGCTGTCCGGCCTCAGCCTGGCAGGTGTGATGGCTCCAGGCTTCTCCCTCCCCTGCCCCCTGCTTGCTCTTCTCCCTTTTTACGGGAACTTGTCAATCTCTCCAGTTAGATTCCAATTCCCAGAGTGACCCTGCTCCCTGTCTCACTCCCAATGCCCACTCAAGTGCCAGGCTGGGAGCCCCAGCAATCGGGGGCCTTGGTTCCTATCCCCACCATTGCAGGATGGGACTTTTGGCTTCTGCGATTCCTCTGGGGGTTCCCTCCAGCCCCGACCATATTAGAGGACCAGCCCAGGGTCACTGCCACACTGGCCAGTCCCTCAACAGGACTCTCCCTCATCTCCACCCCACAGGAGTGCAGGGCCCTGGGCCCCCAGACATGAGATGCTTTCTATTTCAGACTCACCACCAACTCCCAGGCCCCCGGCACCACCACCTACAAAGGCAAGGAGAGGGGCTATGAGTGTGCCCACTTCCGGGGGACACCATTCCCTCCCTGACAGCGAGGGTCCAGCCTGAGGCTGGTGCAGGGTGTGCGGGGAGAGGGGCCTGGTTCTGGGCTTGGGTGCCAGGAGCCCTGGGCTCTGCTAGCCTCACTGGGTGGCCTTGGAGCATTCCTTGGCACTCTGGAACCTCAGTTCACCTCATGTAGAACACAATGGGGAAGCTATCTGTCCCCCAGGGATCTTGAGAGGCATGACATGAGCTTTAGAAAAGATGAAGTTCCCGACCTTGGAAAGGAAGGAGACAGAAGGGGGTGGGGGTGGGGCTTGTGTCAGCTTAGGATCTGGCCTCCTGTGACCTGAGGTCTGGGGGTCCACCCCTGGATACCAGCTTAGCCTCTCTGAGCAGGAGGAGCAGGGGAGGAGGGAGGACCTGGCAGAGCTGGGGACAGGGTCCAGGGGTAGGGCGCCTGGGTGTACCTGGGAAAATGGGAGACAGTCCGAAGCCAGGTCTTGCTGCCACTCCTGCAGGGAGATTTTGGGGTGGCGGTGGGTAGGGGCAGGCCTTGTTCTGGCCTTGTCACCCAAGCCTCTCTGTCTGGAACCTACTCTCTACAGCCGCTCGGCAGCCAGGGTGGCTTTCCCAGCTAAACTCCTCCCCACCTAGCATCCTGGTGTGGCTCCCCATGGCCTGGGCTCTGAGCTCAGTGGGCTCTGTCCCTTACCCTGAGGCCTGCCCCTTTGTTTGGGGTGTCTCCTGTCCTGGAATGCCCTGTCTACCCCTGGCCTTGGGTCCTGGTGTAGACACAGGCTCTAGGAGCCCTCTCTGTTAGCCAGACAGGCATGCTAGACCTGGGAAGTGCTGAGGATTACACAATAGAGCCGGCCCTACCTCCACCGGCGAATGGCCCGACTCCTAGGACACTTCCAAGGCCAGCAGGACCTGAGAAGAGGGTGTCTGGGGGTCAGAACAAGGCACAGGTGTAGGGACCCTCTGGTTCCGGGTTAGGTATATGTTGGACAAGACCCTCAAGGGTACTGTGAGCAGGATGGAGGCCTGAGCTAGGCTGGGGGGTGCTGGGGATGGGGATGTACCCCACCAGTGGGCCTGGGTGGGGGAAGGCGTGGAGGGACAACTCACCATATTTAGCTGCTTTAGCAGGGGACACACCTGGAGAGAAGGGGTGCGGGAGGGCTGAGGAACACTGCCTCCTACTTGCCATTTACCACCTGCCCCTGAGCCACCTCCACGTCCCACTGCCCTCCTTTACCATCTAGCCTTTCAATAGCCTTTATTAAGACCCTACTGAGTGTCCTGTGGAACACACATGAACAGTCTTGCAGGACAGTTTAGGTAGGGGGACCCTATGACCACCTGAGAGAAAGGTAAATGTTCGCAAAGGCCCACCATGATGGCAGAGAATTTGGGAAAGGAATTTCTCTCCAGTCAGTGGTTAACTTGTCTGGAAGATGGGCCTAACAGTCATGGCAAGGCAGTGGAGAGGGCAGGACCTGGGCCATCCGTTGGCTGTGGGGCAAACCTGGCTTCCGCTTGCTCAGTCCCTGTTTAAAGCTGCAGGAACCCAGAGGAGAGGGTGGGCCACTCAACCGCAGGGGCAGATGCATGGAGGTGGGGGGTAGTGGGCAGGCCAGGATAGAGGGGACAGCTTGAGCAAGGGGTGCTCAAGCTACCATATATAAAACACCTTTAAAGGGACTATATGCGCCCTGCTAAGAAACCTTTACAGACCATGGTGGGAAATAAAATCGGACTTGCCTTTGGATTATCTCTCATTTACCCAGCCATGCCCAGGCGCCCTGCCCCCTCCCCGGTCCTGTCCTGAGCTCCGCTGGGTTCTTCTTCCTCCCCTGCTTGGAAGGGCTGGGCTGGTATCCAGGGTGGGAAAGGAAGGCTCTGTCTCTCTCTCTCTGACACGCACATGCATACACATGCCACACACTCATGGCTTCCTTACCCAAGCCTGCAGCTGGGATGGCTCCTCCGGCTCCGAGCCCTCCGAGCCCTCCGACCCCCAGGCCTCCTGCTCCGAGCCCTCCTGCTCCGAGCCCTCCTGCTCCGAGCCCTCCTGCTCCAAGCCCGCCAGCTCCCCCCAGGCCTGTGGAGAGAGCCATGCATTAAACCCGCTGGCCAGAGAATTTGGACCAGAGTCTGTCCGCAGAGGGATGGAGGTGTCATCCTGGGTGGGTGGAGCCTGAGCCCCCAGGCCTTCGAGGTCACAAGGAGCTAAGCCCTGAAGGGCTGGGAGACAGGTCAGGGACTCTAGGACACCGGTCAGAGGCCCCCCCAAAACCAGCCAGTGCTCACCATATTGGGCGGCTTTGGCAGCAGCTTTGGCAGCAGCAGCGGAGGCAGCAGGTCCGGCTCCTGGGAACATAGAGGGAGCTCAGGGAGGAACTATCCACGGGTCTCGGTCTCTGTCCCCACCCATCACATCCCATCCCAAGGTTGCACCTCACCTGCCACACCACCTGGGACACCTGCTCCACCGAGAGCCCCAGGCCCTCCTCCTAAGCCCCCGGCACCTCCAAGGGCCCCAACTCCTGCTGCTCCTATGGAGAGAGAATGGGGGATCAGTCCCCATTTTTAGAGGATAGGTCTTCCCACCCCAGGAACACATGGCAAACAGATAGGTGGCAGAGGCCATGTGACTCAGTGGGAGGAGTACTGGGTAGGAAGTCCATTCCTAAATGCCTGGGTTGAGTCCTGGCTCTGTCCTTCGCACTGGGCAAGGGCCAGTGCTAGGAGACACAGGCAGAGTAACAGTGGTGGCCATGAGTGTGAACCACTTGTTTCAGGTTCTGGGTTTGAATCTGGTTTGAATCTCGGCTTCTCCATTTGTTGTAGCTGTAATCTCTCTGAGCCTCATGGCCGCCATTTCCCTGCAGGGAATGCTGACACCCTGCTCTCCTGGGTGTTTGAGAGCAGGACGCTGTAAGTGCTGAATGCTCACGCACTGCAGAGCCACTGAGCATAGTAGCAGCGTATTCATAGCTGGCCTCAACAGAACACTCACAGTTTTAGGGGCTCCATGAGCTCTAGCCCGTTTATTACATGTTGCAACAGGAAAGTCAGGGACTGCTACCTCCCCACTTAACAGATGAAAAAGCTGAGGCTGAGCAGAGGTTAAGCAATGTGCCTGAGACTCTGCAGGCAGGGAATGGATCAGGAGCCATCGGAGTCCTTAGCTGCCCTGCTACTTGACATGGCTTTGTTTCCCGGGCAATGTGGTTGACTCAGGCTGGCTGAGCAGCCGGTGAGGAATAGGAGAGGAGGCCGTGGCTTTCTCGTGGGGGAGGGGGTGTGCTGGCAGTGGGGCTGAGGAAGCTGGGATTTTCCGAAGTGGAAACTGGCCCCAAGTGGATCGACCAGGGCCAGTTGGCAGATTCCCGGCGGAGGCCCCCTGCCTGGCTCCCAGGAGGCCAGGAATGCGGGGGCCATGGACAGCCTGGGTCTGGCCAGGCGGGGCTGCCCGAGTGCCAAGTGGCGAGGCCGGCAGGACTGCCACGTCCTCGAGGCTGGCCCGTGGCGGGCACAGTCACACTGACAGGAAGGCAGGGAGGGGGACGGGGGTGCCTGGAGGAGGAACACCCACTCCTCCGCTCTGGCTAAAGGGTTGGGAGGAGGCAGGGTCTTCCAGGCCCCTCCCTGCACCCAGGGCCATGAAACTGTAAGGCCAGAGGGACTTTAGTTGCACCCCAGGGTGTTCTGGGAACATGACAGGTGGTTTCTATTGTCACAGGGGTCGGAGGCACCCTAGGCATTTAGTGGACAGGGGCCAGATCTGTAGCTGTCAGGAACGTGTCCTAGAAACGGCCTCTTTCCACCCTGCCCGTCCCAGCCCTGTGTGGGCAAGGCTGGTGGGGTGTCACAGGAACCATGGAGGTGGGGTGGCACGGGATCCATGGCGGTATGGGGTTGCACTCACCGTATTTGGCTGCTTTAGCGGCGGCCAGGGATCCAGGTACTGGGGAAACGGGAAAGAGAAGTCAGCAGCCAGGCTCCGTGCCTGGGGGTCTGCTGCCTCCTGGGGACCCCCCCGCCCCGGCTCCCTCAGCCTGTGTTGCTTCCTTGAAGCCCAAAAGCTGTGGATCTCCAGCTGGGAGTTTACCCTGCCAGACATGGGGCTCCAGTATCTAACCATGCTACCTCCAATCTGATCTGGGGGTGCTTGATTGCCAAACTGTCCCCTCCAGACCCAGTGTGGCCTGCCTGAGGCTGGGCATAGAGTGGGGCTCAGTAACTACAAGGTGAAGAACTGGAGTTCCGAGTGGCCCCCTTGCCATGGAATATTGCAGAGTGGGGGTCAGGCTGGCCTTCCGATGCCCACTGACTCTGGGGACCTCCACCCTCCTTCCCTGGGTGGCAGGCGGGCTTTTCTCGTTTAGGAGCCCTATCACCACTCCTGGCAGCCTGGAGTCCTTTGGAGCTTGCCCCCTCCCCCATCTGTCACCCCAGTTGCCTCTGACTCCTCAGGAAAACCTGATGAGGATTTACTATGCACGTCTGGTGTTGAGGGGGACCTGGAGGGTATGCTGGGAGGAAAAGGTGTCTCCTTCCTCTGAGCTTGGGGGGCAATTTTCTGCCTAGCTCCTAGAAACTTCCTCACCTGCACCTACACCAGCTCCGAATCCGGGAACCCCAGCACCAGCTCCGAATCCAGGAACCCCAGCACCAGCTCCGAATCCAGGAACCCCAGCACCAGCTCCAAATCCAGGAACCCCAGCACCAGCTCCGAATCCAGGAACCCCGGCACCAAGCCCAGCAGCAGCCCCTAAAGAGAGGTGGGCAGTGGGGTGATGGAGCAGGTAGTGGACATGCCCCTTTGGAGATGTCAGGCCCCACAGGAAGGGGCCCTGACCTGAGCAGCTGCCTCCTCCCTGGGCTTCGGTCCCATCTCCAGACTTGCCTTCTTCATCTGTCCCTACGCTGGCACTCCGGGCTGCACGCTGTGGACCCCACTTCCTTTCCTGCCTCACTTGCTGCTCTTCCCTCTTGGACAAACTCATTTAATTCTCCGTGCAACCTTCTGCGTTTGGGCTGATGATGCCCACACTTTACACACGAGCATGAGGAACCTCAGAGGTCACCCAACTACTTTGGGGCGCAGGACTTGAACCCAGGTGTCCCTCCGGCTGGGTGCGTGCTTTTGGAAGCAGCCCTCTGCCTACTGCTGTGGGAGTCTAACGGTGCTGCGGGTGGGTGGGCAGAGATACTGAGAGGTTGTGTTTCCTGGGGCTCAGCTCAGGCTGGGCAGCGGGGGCTGACCCTGGGCTCAGTGGGGAGAGGAGAGAGAGGCGATGGGGCACTCACGGTATTGGGCTTTGGCGGCTGCTTTAGCAGCAGATTTGGCTGCAGCTGGAGTCCCTGCTCCTGGAGGAAGAGGGAGAGGGGGTTTCAGGGACGGTACCCATGGAGGCTTCAGGGGACCCCCCCCAAGACCTGCTCATTCATGCCGCTCACCTGCAATACCACCGGGGCCAAGGCCAGTGCCAAGGCCGGCGCCAGGAACAGCACCAGGGCCAACACCGCCGGGAAGCCCACCAATAGCAGAAGGAACCCTGCCAACACCAGGACCTAACCCTGCAAGAGCAAGAATAGCTTATCTGTAACCAATGCCCTAGCTGACAAGACAGAAGCAGATGAAGGGGCACTGGGCTAGGAGTCAGGAGCCACGACTGCTCCTCCAGCCCTGCTGCAGACTTGCTGTGTGACCCTGGCTCAGTTACTTGCCTCCATGGGCTTCAGCTAGTATGAGGCATGTACAAGTTGGGGTGTTCCTAAGCTTTTGAGGAACAAGGACCCCTTAGAGACGCAAGAGTTCTGTGTTGTAGATGTGTAGTAAAGGGAGCTCTGAGATCTGGGTTCAAACCCCAGCCCAGTCACCACTTATCTGTGTGACCGTGGGCAAGTTACTGAAGCTGGGGGAGCCTCAGTTGACACATCTGGGTGATGGGAACGGTGATATCAACTTTATAAGATTGTTGTGTGTGTGTTTGGAGGACAGTGAATCTGAGCTTAAAATGTCCTCTGGCCCAATGATTCCCTAGAGATTCTGATATGAACCTTGTTGTCCTCAGGTCGCCTAGGGCCTGCCTTGCCCTGGGCACCACATGTAGGGCTACCGCCATTTGCATATTCGAGAAGGTATGTGTGTGCTTGGGGCTGCCAGGGTGGCCCTTGGATGTAGCAAGAGATGGGGAGCTTTGTCAGGGAGCATGGCTGCTCAACAGGGTGGGGCAGGAACACAGCATGAGGTCCAGAAGGGGACTGGGCTTCAGGTGAACTGGAGCTACCAGGGTGCAGGGTGGGGAGCTGGTCCTGGAGGGCTCACCAGGACCTCTTCTCAGGCTAATCCCTTAATCAGAAATGTCAGCCACACCCTAAGGGTGATCAGATGGGCCAAGTCTGTGGGGACCCCCCCACTCCCCAGAACAGGACAGACCTCTGAGCAGGGCATGTGCTCTGGGACAAGGGTCAGAGCAGATGGGAGGCCACTTACCATACTGGGCAGCTTTGGCGGCTGCTTTGGCGGCTGCAGCTGCTGGGGTCCCTGCTCCTGGGTGAGAGAAGAGAAGGGATGGGGGAGCAATCCCCAGCACCCTATCTCCTCTTGCCCAGCCCTCCCAGGATCCCCTGCAGAAGTTTCTTTCTGTACCCCCCGGTTTTCATGCTGGAGATGGGGAAGGCTGTGTGCAGAGCCCAGCCTGAGACAAGATGCCTGGGTTCTGAGGATCGCCCTGCAGCCGGGCAAGTCCCTGGCCTTCCTGGACTTCCATGCAGACTTGACAAGCAGCTCTGAGCCTGTGAGATTCCAGCCCCAGGCTACAGTGGAGGGAGACAAATCTGGCGATTGGTAGGGGAGGCACGATCCTCCCTTAAACCTAGACCTAAAGGATTTGTGGATTTCTGCTAGGATACTCTTAATTTTTTTTTTTTTTTGGTGCTACTGGGGATTGAACCCAGGGGCACTCTACCTCCGAGCTATACCCTCAGCCATTTTTTATTTTATTTTATTTTATTTATTTATTTTTTTGTGGTACTGGGGATTGAATTCAGGGCCATTCTACCTCCAAGTTATAACCCCAGCCCTATTTTTTGTTCTTTATTTTGAAGCAGGGTCTCCCTAAGTTGCGGGAGGCCTCGCTAAGTAGCTGAGGCTGTCCGTGAACCCGGATCCTCCGGCCTCAGCCTCCCAAGTACTGGGATTACAAGCGTGCGCCACCACGCCCGGCTTTCTTCTTCTTCTTTTTTTTTTTTGTATAGTGCTGGGACACCTCTTGTATGCTAGGCAAGTGCTCTACCGCTGAGCCATACCTCCAGTCCTAGCTTTTTCTTAAGGAAACACAGAAAGGGAATTTTCTTCCAGAAAGAAGAAAGAATGCAGAAGAGAAGCCTTCTGATGGGAAAAATAATCAAGGAAGGGTGTCACCGAATGTCATTGTCACTTAACCCTTTGGCCTCTGGTTGGTGGAGGAGAAAGAACCCAGCGAGCCCAAAGGTGTCTGGTCCTCTATTCTAAGGAACTAGAAAGAACCCAGAGAGACCATCCTGCCCTGGGCAGAACTGGGTTCTACCACCAAGACAGCTGACATTCCTCAGCCTCCCTAGGCAGGGAGGGAACTTGCCAGGGATCAGCACCTAGGGCCCCATGGAGGACTCGTCCTTCCTGATTACCCTAGGGGATATTGTATTCCCGCCTCCCCATCCCCAGGCTCAGTCATCCTATCTGTAAAACAATGCAGTTGCTCCCTGGCAGCCCCAGGGCCCCTTCTGTGAGACAAATCCCTCTCTGAGTGGAGGGCCACAGCTCACCTGGCACTCCTCCAACGCCTGGCACACCTGGCACCGCACCTGGCACTGCACCTGGCACTGCACCTGGTACTGCACCAGGCACCACACCTGGTACTGCACCTGGCACCAGCCCTCCCAGGGCTCCAGCTCCTCCAGCACCTGGAGGAGAGAAGAGAGTCCATTGCCCACCCACCCACCCACCCACCCTCCTGGGGACACGAGAGGTGGGGGAGAACAGCATGGCTTCTGGGCACCTTCAACTTACTATTTTAGGGTGGGATGGGAAGCAGGGGGCCAACCTGAATGGTTGGCAATTGAGAAGGGCAGAAGAGTTGAGAGTGGCTTAGGAGGACAGGGGCTGTGGATTGCCACCTTGCCCAGGCCATCTCAGCCCTGGAGGCCTGAGTGTGAGGTCACTCAGCCTTCATGGTGGAGAACTACCCTGAGCTTGGAGCCCGGGCCCCGTGGGAGAGCAGGGCTGGGGACAGACAGGACAGGGCCACTTACCGTATTTGGCAGCTTTAGCGGCAGCAGCTGCCTGGGCTGCAGCTATGAGGAAAGGAGAAAGGATGAAACCCTTATTTTTAAAATATTTTAATTTTATTTATTTATTTATTTATTTTGCGGTACTGGGGATTGAACCCAGGGGCATTCTACCTCCGAGCTACACCCCCAGCCCTATTTTTATTCTTTATTTTGAAACAGGGTCTCACTGAATTGCGGAGGCCTCACTAAGTAGCTGAGGCTGGCCGCAAGCCAGGATCCTCTGGTCTCAGCCTCCCAAGTACTGGGATTACAATCGTGCGCCACCACGCCCGGCTTATTTTTAATTTTTTAAATTTTATTTTACTTTTTTTTTTTGCGGTACCGGGGATTGAACTCAGGGGTGTTCTATCTCCAAGCTACACCACCGGCCCTATTTTTTATACTTTATTTTGAAACCGGGTCTTACGAAGTTGCGGAGGGCCTCACTAACTAGATGAGGCTGGCTGCGAACCCGGATCCTCCGGTCTCTGCCTCCCAAGTACTAGGATTACAAGCATGCACCACCACACCCGGCTATTTTTATTTTTTATTTTATTATTTTTTTGCGGTGCGGTATTGGGGATTGAACCCAGGGGCATTCTACCTCAGAACTACACCCCCAGCCCTATATTTTGTTCTTTCTTTCTTTCTTTTTTTTTTTTTGCGGTATTGGGGATTGAACCCAGGGGCATTCTACTTCTGGGCTACACCCCCAGCCCTATTTTTTATTCTTTATTTTTTTTATTTTTTATTTTATTTTATTTTTTTGCGGTACTGGGGATGGATCCCAGAGGCATTCTACCTCCGAGCTAACCCCCAGCCCTATTTTTTATTTATTCTTTATTTTGAAACGGTCTCGCTAAGTTGCGGAGGGCCTCACTAGGTAGCTGAGGCTGGCCGCAAACCCAGATCCTCTGGTCTTAGCCTCCCAAGTACTGGGATTACAAGCATGCGCCACCATGCCCGGCTTATTTTTTATTTTGAAACAGGGTCTCACTAAATTGCAGAGGGCCTCACTAAGTAGCTGAGGCTGGCTGCGAACTGGGATCCTCCAGTCTCAGCCTCCCAAGCACTGGGATTACAAACGTGCACCACCACGCCCCGCTGGAAGAAATTCTTAGAGATCCTGCCTGGACCTCGGCTGGGCAGGCTTCCAGCTCTCTGCTCTGAAAGGCCCCAGAGGCCTCCCTGCTCTGTCCCTGCTCCTCCCTGAGCACACCGAAACCCAGCCCACATCCCCCACTGCCCTTGCAGAGCTGTTTCTCAGATGGAACTAAGGCTCACGGGAAATGCCAGCTCCAGGGACACCTCCGATGCCAGCTCCAGGGACACCTCCGATGCCAGCTCCAGGGACACCTCCGATGCCAGCTCCAGGGACACCTCCGACTCCAGCTCCAACACCATAGCCAGGAAAGCCCCCGGCGCCGACCCCATAGGTGGGGATGCCTCCAACGCCGACTCCGCCTCTGGCCCCTGCAGAGGGAAGAGAGCTCGGTGGGAAGGGGCCTCAATGAGAGAGGCTGGGAGGGCTCGGGGGGATGCTGGCTGACTGGGAAAGATGATGTACACATGCTTCCCCCAAATCTGGCCCACAAGGACAGGAAACAGGGATGCTCCAGCCCTTGATCAGCCTCCACGAAGCCTCCGTCTTCCCTGACTCCTGTCTTCTCTGAGCACTTGGGGAAGGGTCTCCTTGTTGAGGAACTTGAGGGCAGGCTAATCCCCACTCAGGCTTGGGCTCCTCTGAGAGGGCCCTGGCCAGGGCAGGGACGGTTAGGGACACTGTCCCCTGAGGCTGTTATTCTGCATCTCTCTCACCACTCAGTCCCATAGCTTTATGGTAGGAGACAACTGGGGGAGACACTATCCTCGGGCCCACCAGGTCCAAGTCCCGTTTGCTGGGGACTTTCTCTGTGACCCCAGGCAAGTAGATGAGAGTCTGGCAAGTAGAGGCCAGAACTGGGTGGGGCAGGGCACTTACCATATTTGGCTGCTTTAGCGGCTGCTTTAGCAGCTGCAGCAGGTGATACAGCCCCTGGAGAGAACAAGGGGGACACAAATGTTCAGGAGACAATGGAGGAGAGATGCTCATTACATATCCCTCTGTCAGCTCCTCTGTCTGTTGGTTCATCTTCTTTCTAACTATCAAGTCAAGACAGAGTTGCTCACCCTTCCATTCACTGGCTGTCCCACATCTATGTCTGTCCATTTGACCTCAGTCCACCTGGCCAACCACCTAATTCTCTGTCCATCTATGCACCCGTTTATCCATTAACTTACCACCACACCTGCCTATCTATCCATTCACCTAACCATCTCTAGCCATCCATCTTGCATTTGCCTGATCACCTTCCACCCACCCATCTATTTATCTGCCCATCCATCCATCCATCCATCCATCCATCCATTTTTTTTTGCAGTACTAGGGATTGAGCCAGGGGCATTCTACATCTGAGCTACACCCCCAGTCCTATTTTTTATTCTTTATTTTGCAACAGGGTCTCACTAAGTTGTGGAGGGCCTCACTAAATAGCTGAGGATGGTCATGAACCTGCGATCCTCCTATCTCAGCCTCCCAAATACCAGGATTACAAGTGTGCGCCACCACACCCGACCAATCTTTCTAACCATTTATCTAGTTTCCTGCCTGCCTATCCTTCTGTCTTTCCACCTACCTATTCATCTTTTTATCTATCTATCTATCTATCATCTATCTATCTATCTATCTATCTATCATCTATATATTCTTGTATCTGCCCATCCATCTACCCACCCACTCCCTCATCCATCAATTTGCCCTGCTTATCTATGTGGCCACTTATGATGTCCATCTATCCATCAGTTGCCCATCCATCCATCCATCCACCCATCTATCCACCATTTACTGAGACCCCTTCTCAGCTAAGGGTTGGGAACATAGAGATGAAGAAGACATGGTTCTTGCCTCTGGGAGCACAATGATAGCCAGAAGGTAAATTGGAGAAGATGATGCTGGTGGTAACTAATTAGGAGGTCGTTATGGCTCAAGGGAGGAAGGATGAGAGGGTATGGACAGATGAGTGAGGGTTAGGAAGCACCCCAAAGTCTTGGCAATGGTCTATGTATTTGTTTCTCTCTCACACACACACATGCACACACACATACAGAGAGAGTCCAGCTTACCTGGTCCACCCACGATGCCTGGGCCCCCAATGCCTGGGATCCCGACACCTGGGCCCCCAACACCTGGGATCCCAACGCCTGGGATCCTAACTCCTGGTCCACCAGGTACTAAGCCCCCAGCAGCTCCTGTGGAAGGAAAAGTATTGTTCTCCTGGCCTGATCCTTGTGAGAATCTCCGAGGGCTCCCAAAGGCAGGGGTCCAGAGGATATATGGGGCTGACAGTCGGTCCTAAGTGTAGGACAATGAACAGGAGGGTTGACATTTGTTCTCCATGGGTCCAGCTCATCAGGAAGATGGGGAGTGACTCAGAGACCCCGAAGAGCCTGCAGGACTTAGATCTGTGTGGCTGGGAAGAACATGATTGCTTTGTTCTTCTTTTTTTTTTTTTCAGTGCTAGGAATTGAACCCAGGGCCTTGTGCATGCTAGGCAAGAGCTCTACCACTGAGCTACACCCCCTAGTCCTAGCATGATCAATTTCTTTTCTTTTCTTGTTTATTTTTTGGTCCTGGGGATTGAACCCAGGAACAGGAGATGGCATCCCAGGCAGAGTGGCCACAATGCATGCATTCACTGAGGCATGAACCATGCCTGTTTGGGAGAAGGGAAGGGAGGCTCCCAGGCGGACAGAGGTAAAGTCCCTCCAGCCTCATAGGACTGGGGTCTCTAGGGCCCATGCAGAGGCAGGGCAGGTCCCTGGCCCTGGGCCTGCCACCCCTGGGGGAACTTACCATACTTGGCAGCCTTAGCAGCTGCCTTTGCAGCAGCTGCAGCCGCAGGAGTCCCAGCCCCTGGAAAGACAGCCGCCAGTGGTGAGGTCCTTTGCCTGTGGCCTTCTCAAAGACACCTCCACCCCCAGAGGAACCAACACTACCTGCGAGGCCTCCAATCCCAGGAATGCCGCCCCCGCCAACTCCAGGGATGACTCCCGCTCCGCCAGCACCAGGGATGACTCCCGCTCCACCAGCACCTGCTGGGACAGGGACAGTGCCAGGGGCCCCTCTTGAGGCTGGGCAGGAAGGCCACCAGGATGCTGGCTTTCAACCAGCACGGGCCCCTCGGGGAACGAGGCCCGGTGTCTCTGGCTGGGCCTGCTTGGGAGGCCCCTACCCACTGTTCCTTGACTCACCCCCAAAGTGTCCATTTCAACACGCTCATTAAGGGAGTTGGATGTTTTCAGACAAATCCAACTCTAATCACTGCCACATACTGAGAAACCACAAGCGGCCGCTCCCTGGGCCAGAGGGGCCCCCGAAGGAATGTTCAAGGCTTCCTCTCCCTGTGTTCCGAAGGCTCGGCCAAGTTCCTAATCCAAGCGCCTGGCCGCCTGGCTCTGGCGGCCCCTCACCGCCCCACTCTCTGGCTCCACATTCCAGCCAACACGGGGCGTGGGGTGCCTGGGGGGAGGCCTGCGGTGCCTCCACAGGGGCAGGCCCCAGCTTCTCCCCCACATTCTTGTCCCCCTTCCCAGGGCTGGTGGGAAATGTCTTCTGCCCTATCCTAGAAATAGGAAGGGCTCCCTGGGGGTGGGGACAGAGCAGACTTCGGCTGCAGCGGTGTGCCTGTGAGTTGAGGGTTTCTTAGGGCCGGGGAGGGATGCCGTTCTGTCCTCCGCATGGGCACAGGATGGCTAGGCCACATCCGCAGTGATGCTAGCCACGGGATCACGGGCTTGAGGAGTGCGTTAAAGTTTTATAGTACATATTAAATTGATGCATAACTATTAAATTTTTAAATGCTCGTATAGGTACCACCTAAAATTATCTTCCTAACCACCATGGCACACATCCCTTCTGCTAAAGGCTTCTCTTTCCTGTTTTAACTGCATAGCAAACTCCACCTATATTTTAAGGCCTGAATCATGTGTCACTTTCCCTATGGGAAGCCTCCTTAATTTTCCCCAAGTAGAAATAATGCCTCCATCTTCTCAGCTCAACTCCCACAATGGTGTCCACATCCTCCAGCAGAGCTGTTCCTGCCCCCCCATCTCTGAGGTGGACAGGTGGAGGGACAGAGGGGTAGATGGGGGAAGGGAGGGCTGGCAGAGGGATGGGGAGAGGTTGGTGGGGAGGGGTGGAGAGATAGGGAGGGGGAAGGAGGGCTAGATGGGGTGGGGGTAGATGGATGGACAGGAGAGGGATGGATAAAGTGAGAGATGGGTGGGGAAGAGATGGGTAGAATGAAGGATGAATGGGGGAGGGATGGATGCAGGAGGGATGAGTAGCAGAAAAAAGGGACAGCAGAAGGAGGAATGGATGGATGGACAGGGGGCAGGGGGGTGCATGGGGAGATGGAGGGATAGATGGGTGGTCTGAAAAAGTTGGATGAACTGGGCGGGGCATACAGGCCACCCCTTCAGTTGTCTGTGGGGCAGCTCTCAGCAGTAACAGGGATGGAGAGCTTGGAGGGCTGGGGGCTGGTTGAAGACCCCAGAGGTACTTACCATATTTTGCTGCTTTAGCTGCCGCTGCAGCTGCTGCCTGGGGGCCAACCCCTGGGAGAGGGGAGGGGACAGGAGGGGAGACTCTGAAAACCATGCTTTGGTGTCTCCAGAGCCCATGTCTCTAGCTCCCTGCAGCTAGAAACTGTCCTGCAGTTTCTAGCTGCAGGACAACCTGGCCATTGATGTTGGGCGGGGGGGGGGGGGCTCTGCAGCAGCCAGAGGCTACAGAGCTGCCCCCTCTATTCCTCTGGGTTCAGACTAGGGTCTGGATGCAGGGCAGGCTAGTCTGCTTTTTGGAGGGACCCTGGCCAGCCCCAAAGTTCTGTAGCCAGGGTGATCTGGGCCCCTTTGCTGGAAGTGGGTGAGGCTTTCCTTACCTGTCCCTGTTGGGTAGCCGGCCTTGCCTCCAGCACCGGCCACTCCTCCGGGCCCATAGCCTGAGAGAGGAGAGGCAGGCGGTCACCGGTGCAGACTTGGCCACTACTGTGCCCCCCCTCCACGCTTCTTGGCCCTGCTGCCCTGAGTGTCCCCACATTAGCCCCCGCCAGAGTGAAAACAAATGCAAACCCATTGCATTAAATATTAAATATTATATTATATATTTAATTACATATTAAATACATACACACAAAACCCCATTATATTATATATTCCCATTTTATAGAGGAAGACACTGAGGCTCAAAGAAGAAAAAATGTCTTGCCTGAGGCCTTATGATAAGTGAGAGGGCCAGGATAGAGAACCAGGCTGAGTCCAAATTTCATGCTCTTTTGGGGAACCTCATTACCACACCCCAGCCCTCCCCGAGCCCAGCTAGGTGCATTCCCAACCCAGGGCTGGGGCCACAGCCCCCTTGCCAGGCCCCTGGAGCTGGAAAGGGCTGGAAGCCCGTAAGTCTAGGCAGGCCTTACTCACCATAGGGCAGTTTCCCGTTGGTGTAAGGCAGTCCATAGCCACCTATGCAGAGGGAAGTCAGGGCTCAAGGGCTACTCAACAGCTGCCCCAGGATTTGCTGGGCTCCTACCCGTATGGGAGACAGACCTCCCCACAGGTGCTGAGACTCCTCCCCCAAGGGCCTGGAGCTGCCCACACGGGCTCTCAGGAGAGCAGAGCCCCTGGAGGGAGGAGGGAGAGGACACCCTTTCTCCAGGACTGATGGGACAAGTCCAGGCCACACTGTGGCCCTGGGGACTGAGCATCTTTTGCACGCCCCTCTCCACAGGGAAGCATGCCCTTGTCTGGCTGATTGCAGAGGTAGGGGTGGTCCTGTGGGTGGCTTGATGTCAGAGGGTCTTTCCAATGCATTCGGCTTCTCACCCTCAACCGGAATGGCTTCTCATTAGGGTTGTGGGTCTCTGTGCACGTGAGTGTGTGTGTCTGTGTGTGTGTGTGAGTGTGTGTGTGTACACATGCGTGTGCATGCATGCATCTGACACCTGTGGACTGACTTCCCATTCCTTCTTTGACTGGTGACTGGAAGTGGCTTCAGTAGCCAGTCCCTCCCCCAGGAAAGCCCCCCCCCCCATTCCCAGCAGGGAGGCCCAGCAAGCCCTTCCTCTTGAAGCCTCCCTCTGACTTACCTGGCAGCTTGGGTGCTTTGATAGGGTACCCCAGTGGGACTCCAGGCTGCTGGCCCCCAAAGGGCCCAACCCCTGTGGGAACAAAGAGAGCCAGTCAGGGCCCAGCTCCTCCGGCCAGCAGTCCCTTCTAAGCCCTCTGCCTGATGCTCCACTTTCTGCTCAGACAAAATGAGCTCCTCACTGTGCCTGGGAGCTGTCCTGTCCGGAAGTCCTTCCTGACAGGCTGCTTCCTCCAGGCAGCTGTAGAGACTCTCCTCCCAACCTGGGGTGGGGGGTCTATAGCCTTCACTTTCCCTGGCTCTCTTGGGCTGTTACAGAGGGGGGTTGGGGTGCAGGCCTGTGACTGGTGCCTGTTTGTGCTGAAGCCAGCTCAAGGTCTGGAGCAGGCAGTGTGGTGAGGGCAATCGGACAGGCCTGGGTGGGATCCCAGTGCCCAGTCCCTCCCAGAGTAGCAGCCCCTGCCTGGATGGCCCCCTGCTGGGCCTCCCACTGGCCTGGGAGGACCAGCCTTGCCTCACCTGGAATTCCACCGAAAGCTCCGCCTCCACCTGCAAGGACAAAGAGCTGTCACTGTTGCTATCACCCTGGCACCTTGGGCACAGGGCACAGAGGCACCATGGGCCAGGCAGCAAGGCCGGGGACCACGTGGCTCGCACTGCCCTGAGAGCTAGCTTTCTTTTCTTTCCTTCCTTCCTTCCTTCCTTCCTTCCTTCCTTCCTTCCTTCCTTCCTTCTTTCTTCTTTCTTTCTTTCTTTCTTTCTTTCTTTCTTTCTTTCTTTCTTTCTTTCTTTCTTTCTTTCTTTCTTTCTTATACCAGGGATTGAACTCAGGGGCGTTCTACCTCTGAGCTACATCCCCAGCCCTATTTTTATTTTATTTTATTTTTATTTCTATTTTTTTGTGGTACTGGAGATTGAACCCAGGGGCATTCTACGTCTGGGCTACACCCCCAGACTAATTTTATTTATTTATTTATTTATTTATTTATTTATTTATTTATTTATTTTGTGGTACCGGGGACTGAACCCAGGGGCATTCTACCTCCGAGCTCCACCCCCAGCCCTATTTAATTCCTTAAGTTGAAACAGTGTCTCACTAAGTTGCTGAGGGTCTCACTAAATTGCCGAGACTGGCCTTGAACTTGTGATTCTCCTGTCTCAGATTCTCAAGTACTGGGATCACAGGTGTGTACTACCATGCCCAGCTATAATCTGGGATTTCTGAGCAGCACGCTGCCCTTCCTGGCCAATAGTATGGGGACTGGGGCATAAGAAGTGCCCATCTGGGGGCCCCTGAGTAAGTCCAGGAGCTCCACTCATGCCCCACGGCCCAGGCCACAGGCGGGTGCAGAGTCCCACCCTGGGCCCTAGCCCAGTTGGCCACATACCTGGGGTCTTGGCCTTGACTCCCGTTCCGGTGGGAACCCCGGGGAGCACCCCCACACCAGGGAACCGAGCTCCTGAGGGGCAAAGAAGAGTATGGCAGTGGCACAGAAGCCCTGCTTGCCCTCCTCCCCGTCTTGGGTCGCTCAGCTGATTTCCTTCAGTGCCGTCAGTGACAGGCATGACTCAAGGGGCGGGCAGAGAAAGGACCTATTTGGTAGGGACTTTCCTTCCCTGCCTGGCCCAAGATCTGAGTTTTAATCCTCTTTCCCAGCCATGCGAGCTCATGCCTCAGTGGGCCTCATCCCTAAACCAGAGCTAATCACAACCCATCCTGACGGCCCCCCGGATTACAGGCACAGAGAGCTACAGCCAGTGGGAAGTGGGCTGTGCCAGGGCCCAAGGAGAAGCCACCTCGCTCTGGCTGGCTGGAACCCATCTGCCACCTCTCTTGCCTGGGGCTGGGTTGCCTCCACCAGGAGGGGATCAGGGCCACTCCATCAGCAAGTCTCACAGAGCAGCCCGAGTCTGGGTTTTTGGGGGATTTCAGGAGGTCACATGTTGGGCGAGGTGGCAGGCCTTGGCAGGGAAAGGAGGGTGAGGGGGCAGCTTTTAGGGATCTTCTGCAGGGTGGACTCACTGGGCGGATCCCTGGGGACTCATGACCTTTTGAGGACTCAGTCTGTCTTCAGGGACCTGCCTCAGACTGTAATGAGGGTTTAGACCTGGGGTCAGGGCTTGGGTGGGGCCAGGGGAAGCCGACCTTTGATGCCAGGGATCTGTGTCCATTGGCCTGAGCTCTGACACTTAGGGAAACAGCCCCTGCCAGGACCCAAGGCATCTGGTGGCCTCTGCCTGGGGGCACGGGAGGGGGTGCCAGGGAGGCCCACAGGGGCTACTTTCTTCCTAGCAGCGTCCCCTTCTTTCTCTTGTCCTTACCTGTGCCTGGGAGCACTCCACCTGGATATACACCTGGGAGCCCCACACCTGGGGCCAAAGAAGAAGGAGGAACTGTGAGTGGCAGCTCAGCCTGCAGGGACCCCTCCTAGGCCATCCCACCCAGGCAGCTCCAGGGGTCCCGGACCAGCAGCCCCGATGCCTGCGGGGTGGCTCGGTTCTCCTCCCAGGAGTCTCAGAAGTCATCTGCTAACCCTCCTGTGCATGGATGTATCTGTCTCCTGGAGGCTGTTTACAGGATGGGCCAGCCCACCTCTGGCTAATGGCTTCCAGATGTCCCTCCCTGCTGTGTGGACTCAGGCAGCCTTTTGTTTAACCTGAAGTCACTTCCTAAAGGGCTGGGTGCAGCGGAATGAGCACCAGATGGAGCGTCAGGGGAAGTCACCCCAGCTCTGTGGGACCAGCAGTGGGAGCTTCCACTCTTGACTCTCCATGATGAGCCTCGGTTTCCCCTCTAGTTACCCAACAGCCCACCATGGAACTTGTCTCTGAGGTCTCTTTGTACTCCAAGCTTATAGGAGAAGGTTCTGGAAGGCAGGCCAGGTCCCTCTGCCCCATTCTGCAGACACGGCTCCCATGCTGTGGGCCTGGGGATTCCCCCTGGCCCTGCTGTGGCCAGGCACTGCCCTTCCTTCCCCAGTGTAGGGGACTCTGTTCCTCCCTGACCTCTGCCCCTCCCTGACCTCTGCCCTCCAGTCCCAGGGCGTCTGCACTCACCGGGCACTTTCCCGGGCTTCCCTCCAGCTCCGACTCCAACTCCCGCTCCGGCCTGCGGCACCACCGCACCTGACACAGAAAGGACCACATCAGAGTTGGCTCCACAGGGTCTGCCAGCTTCAGGTGAAGCCTGAAGGGGACTCAGGACTGGCCAGCATACCTGTAGACACACCTAAGCCACCAACTCCGCCAATACCGCCAACACCACCAACGCCGCCAACGCCACCAACGCCACCAACGCCACCAACCCCGCCGACACCACCAAGCCCTCCGACGCCACCAAGCCCAGCACCTGCAGGGCCAGGAGTGGGAGAGGCGAGGGATCAGTCAAGGAACTGTGGGGAGGGAGGAGGGCCCTGGACTGCACGTCGAGCCCCAGCATGGACCTCTGGCCCTCCACCAACCCACTCTGAGACTGGGCACATCTAGCTTCCTTCCCGAGCCTCAGCAGATTGGAGACGAGGATCTTGCCCATCTGCCTTCTGGGTCTGGGGTGAGCAAAAGTTCTGTGCAAAGTGGAGGGGCCAAGGAAGCCTGAGTTGAGGGTCTGCCCCAAAGAGCCCACTCACCCGCCTTGGCAGCAGCTTTATAGGCTGCAGCAGCGCCGGCTGCTCCGCCTGGCACCAGAGCTCCCGGGTAGGCGCCTGCAGGAAAGGCCCCAAGCCCTGTGGGGAAGCACAGGGTTGAGGTCCGTGCAGCCTGACCAAACTGCATGGATCTTTTGGGTCAAACTCCCACCCACCTTCCCCGAATGCCTTCCCGAGCCCCCTGGTGAATCGATCCTGAGGCTCCGTTCAGCCCTCATTGCTACATTAGAACTGTACCCAGCACCCAATTGGGACTTCTCCTGCCTTGCACAGCTTCCTGGGGCAGGCAATCTCAGCGTCACCCCCCATCAGTACCCAGGACAATGTATGGCCTGTATCCTATACCCTGCCTGCCCTCCGTGTCAGACAGATGCCCTGGGCTGGGTTCAGGGATTGGCCCCAGAGAAGCATCTCGCCTGAGTGTCACACTAACCTGCTCCAGGGCCGCCGCCTGCGATCCCTCCAGGACCTGCAGGGAAGAGACAGAGCAGATAAGGAGAGGTTGATGTGTGGGCACTGTCCCTGGGCCCAGGGGGAGAAGGGTCTCGTGGAGTAGGGGCAAGACCCTAGCAGTGCTGTGACCAGCATGTGGCCACTCAGGTCTCCAGGCTGGTCCCTAAGCCTTTGATACTCTGAGGTGATCCTGATAAAATAGTAGCCATTGTTTGTGTCTATGTGCACATAGACACAATTGTGCAGAAGCTCTCTTACAAGCTGGGCCTGGCCTGTGCCTCCTAGGAGGCCCTCCAGCCAGCAGGATGCAGCAGAGGGTTTGGAGAGAGCTATAGTTGAGCAGGTGGCCCACACCCCAGGCTTCTCCTCTGCTTCTTGTAGGTATCTCTGACTAGGCCCTCTCCCTTCCATCTGGGTCTGGAAGCCCCTTCTGTCCCCCACCACCTGCCTGTCCTTCCATGCAACCTGCCCCACAGTCCTGGTCCCTCTGAGTTCTCCTTCCCACATTGGGCCCAATTGCTCCCTCCCAGGAGACATTCTGCAGCCTTGGCCAGGACATGGGCAATCAGGTGGAGTTCACAACTGTGAGGTTTGTTTCCAGTAACTGGAGAATCTCTTCTGCAAGCACCAGTCCTGGCTGTCAGGGTCCTGAGCCCTAGGGGTGAGCCCTCTCTGGGGACCCCAAACATGCAGCCTGCTGAGCCCTGGAGGGATCTACCTGGCTCTCACTGGGTGTGGTCTCTCTTCCAGACAGCCCTCCCCACTCATTTCCTACTTGTGTGTCCTGGGCCCGTGGGAGCCTCAGTCAGCCCCTCTGTGGGATGGGTCTCTGACTGCCATGGCACCATTCCCTGTCCCTTCCCGGCTCTGGCAGAGGCTCCTCTCAAGCCAGGCCTATTTCCTGAGCTCCCAGAGGGCAGGGGACACGCTCAGACCTTTCCTGTCCAAGAGGGACTGGGAGGAAAAGATGGGACTGAACAGGAAGTGAGAAGAGGCAGGAGCAGGAGGCAGACAGCCCCTCTGTTCTCGTCTGTCCTTTTCCCACGGTCCCAACCAGATGGTTCTCCTCCCAGGGCTGCTCTCCAGCATGACCAGCTCCACCCCGGCGCGCCCCCCTTCCTCACACTCACCTGCTCCAAATGCCCCCAGGAGCCCAGCACCTGGAGAGGAAGAGAAGGGGGCGGGGCTGACCTCAGCTGAGAGTCCAGGGCCCTGCCAGCCTGACCCTCTTTCTTTCTGGAGTCAGAAAGTTCTAGACTCAGAACTCTGTGTGTGTATGAGCAAGTCACGGAACCTCCCTGAGCCTCAGTTTCCCCATCTACACATGGTCATTCTGTTCCTTGCCTTCCTGGGGCCAGTGTGCTTATGAGCAGAGAGTACACGGTGTGTGCAGCCTGCTGGGGTGCCCTGCAGGTGCTCCCCAGCCCCTTCCCCTTCTGCCCACACCCCTCTCGATGGGCGATGGGTAGCTGATCTCCAGCTGGTGTTGGGGGTGTGTGTGGGTAGCACAGGCTCCTGACTGCCTGGTCCCCCGCTGAGAGCCGAGGCAGGGAGGGGCCGGCCCGCAGGAGAGCAGTTGCCAGGCCACCCACCCCCTATTGCCAAGGGATTAATTGTTCCCAAGCCTGACATGCGCTGCCTGTGACCCATCCCGTCCTGCCTGGGCAGGCCCGGACGTCCCCCAGCCCGGATGTGGGGAGCTTCCTCGGGGGAGCCATGGTGGTTCTGCCAAGGCCTTTGTAGCCCTAAATCCTGAGGATGAAAGATGTGCTGAGGGAGGTCATGGAATCCAGCCCCTGACTTTGGACAGTGCCCTCTTCATCCAAAGGATATGTCCTGACTTTCCTTTCAGTCTACTCTCTTGCCCTGAGCTGCAAGTTCTTTTGGAAATCTAACCTAAGTCTTTCATTAATAAAAGCTTCACTCCAGCTATCATCTATCAGGGGACTCTGTATGCAGTTGTCTCAGGCTTCCCCCCATTTTTTAATGGGAACCAGTCATGGTTCCTCCGCTGCCAATGGGAACTTTCTATCTTTGCAGCCAAGGCCTCCAACCTGGATCTCCTGTGTTAGGCAGAGCCTTATCTCCATCTAGCTCTTCCTGCATTCTCTCCACCATCAAAGACCCTGCTGAGAGCCTTATACCTCCAGGAAGACAGGATGCACATTTTGTCAGAGGATAGCAGTGAACCTTAAGGTCTCCCTACGAACCCCAGGATCCCCTTGCCCAGACACCCTGCCTCTCTTGCTGGCCTCAGCTCTGGAGTTTCACAACCCAGATGGGCTTTCAACGAAGGGGAATCTGGGTCTTGCAGATTCATTTGCACTTGGATCATCGACCATCAGGATTTCGTAAGAGCTGTTGGACATCCAAACAACGTCTTAGAGCCTGGGGCTTCAGAGCCAGGGCGGCATGGCGCAGGGTGGGGGCTGAGGTCGCATGTGGAGTGTCTCACACGGTGGGTGGGGGGCACACTTCTGGACAGACACCATCTCTTCCACCTGCTCCTCATCCATCAGTGTTCCCCGAGAGCCCTGCCTCCCTCCTTCCTGGGGTTGGTTCCCTGGAGCTGAGAGTGGCCCCTGGTGGCAGATCCCAGCCCTGTGGATGAAGCCAGGACAGATCCACAGCACCTTCTAACTGGAAAACTCCCCAGTCTGGAAGCAGCTGGAAAGGGGTGGGATTGGGCCGGGAGCTTCGCTTTAGCATCTGGGTCAGGGGCAGGGTTCAGCCAGGGGTTAAACTCAGGGCTTGGTCTAGGGTCAGAGTTCAGCCTGGGACCAGTGCTCTGTCTGGGTTTGGGATAAGGGCTCAGTCTGGTGCCAAGGTCGGGGTTCTTGGGGGGGGTCTTGGCCCCGAATTAGATAGGGCTTGGTCTGGGATAGAGGGTCAGAGACCACTCAGGTGGAGTCTGGGACCCTCTATATATGTGTGGGTCCCAGTGTGCCTTTTTATAGACTTGGTGGCCACTGGGACCTTCCTCTCTACTTTGTCTCCAGCACCAGGGCTGTTGCTAAGGCCCTGTGCAGGGGGCAGTCTCTGGGAAACTGGGTGCATGGGGGCTTGCAGGATAGAGCTGGGCACCCCACAAGGGAGGACACCAAGCTGCCTCCAGCCTCTGGTCCCTGGGGCCTGGCCCTGGCCTGCCCACTCCTCCCTCTCCCCCTCCTCCTGCCTATGGCTCCCTTGCCTAGCTTGCTGCTCAGTGGGTCCTTCCTTCTCCTACCCCTCTGCCTTTTCTCAGTGCTCTGAGGCCTCCTGGTGTTACCTGGCCAGGCCTTACCTGTCTGGGTCTTACCTGGCTTTGGTGGCTTGCCTCCAGGCCCCAATGCTGAAAAGGGAAGAGACAGTGATGAATGGGGAGCCCCAACCCTGCCACAACCCCACCCCGGGCAAAGTAAGGGTGGTGTGGGGTCTCTCACCCCAGGTACTGTCAGGGTGGGTCCTCCCACAGGGCACAGAGCCACTGGGAGCCCAGCTCTGCCCTGGATTTGTGGTTTACACTCTCTGAGCCCTAGTTTCTCAGCTTTTTGCCAAAGGGAATGAGGATACGTGCCCAGATAGCTTGGCAGTACAAATATATATGTCCTGGGGATTGAATCCAGGGGCATTCTACCTCTGAGCTATATACGCAGTCCTTTTTATTATTTTATTATTATTATTTTTATTTTGAAACAGTGTCTCACTAAGTTGCTAAGAGCCTCAGGAAATTGCTGAGGCCTGAAACCTGCAATTCTGTTAACCTCCCAAGCACTGGGATTACAGGTGTGAACCACTGTGCCCGGCTTGGCAGGGATATTTTTGAAGATCAGAAGAAATCTGAAAGTAGTTAGGGCCACTAGGGGAAGAGGCCAGGGCGAGGGCTCAGGAGGCCCATGGATTCTGGTTCTCAAGCCAGGTCTCTTCCCACAGCATGCCCAATCTGTAAAACGAGGAACTTTGATTCTTGGACCTTCTGGGGACCTTAGGTCTGAGGATGTGTGGGGGCCTGCATGACACTTATACCTCTTCAGGGTAACCAATTTTGGTTTCTGAGCTTACCTCCTCCTCCCAGGCCTCCCAGACCAGCTCCAGCTCCAAGACCAGCTCCGGCTCCAAGACCAGCCCCAGCTCCAAGACCAGCCCCTGTGGAGGGAGGGAGGGAGGGAAGGGGGGGAGAGCGAGAGCCATCAATACCCTTCCAGACAAACCACCCCTCTGTCCATAGTCACATCTATTACTGCCTAGCTACATGGCCTTGGGCAAGTCAACCTCTGTGAGCCTCAGTATCTTCATCTTTCTCACTGAATCAGGAGTCTTGTGCCAGTTTGTACTTGGGAGAGCACTGGTGGCTCCCCCAACTTCCACTCATGTCAGTTCTGAACCCTTTAATACATTTTAAGTATTGAAAATATTGCTTTCAATGTATTTATTTATTTATTTATTTATTTGGTGTGTGTGTTACTGGGGATTGAACCCAGGGGCATTCTACCTCTGAGCTACACCCCCAGCCCTTTTTATTTTTTATTTTGAGACAGGGTCTAAGTTGCTGAGTCTGGCCTTAAACCTGCAAATCCTCCTGTCTCAGCCTCCTAAACACTGGGATTACAGGCGTGTATCACCATGCCTGGCTTGTTTTCAATTTTTAATCTGCTTGAAAATATTGTGCTCCCCCTGATTCAAAGAAAACAGTGTCCCCCCAATACCATTTCCCCAATATCTTGCTCACTTTCTTTTGAGGGGCTTCCAGTCTCCAACTGCACCTAGTCATTGCTTTTGCCCCCCTTTTTTTGTGGCATTGGAGATTGAGCCCAGGGATGTTCTACCTCTGAGCTATACCCTCAGCCCTATTTTATTTTTTGTTTTGAAACAGGGTCTCACTAGGTTGCTGAGAATCTTGCTAAATTGCTGCGGCTGTCCTTGAACCTGTGATCCTCCAGTCTCAGCCTCCTAAGTACTGGGATTACAGGCGTGGGCCACCATGCCTGGCTTAGTCATTGCTTTTATATTACATTTCCTTCAATGTCACCCCACTGTATCGCACACATATAGCACACTCATACTTCGCAGCTGCCTAATGTTTAGAGTTCACTTAATCACACCCTCCAATTAGATAGTTTTCTTGCTTTACAGTTGTTGCAAGTGACACTCCCACGAGCTTTGTAACAGACCGCTCTTTTTTTCCTCTTCTTTTCAAAGATTTGCTTCGGACGGATTGCCAAGAGTGGAATTAATGGTTCGAAGACTTCGAACCTTCTAACGGTAGGAATGCGTGAAGGCGCCCGTTTCCCGACCACTCACAGGATTGTGTTTCATCTTTCAGAATGTTTATGCTATTAGGAGCTGTAAAACAGGGCCACGTTAACTGCATTTTTTAGTGGGCATGACTCGTGGGTCCTCTGTAGGCCTGTGAATGTTCTTGCCTTGTGCAGTGTCAAAATGCACCATCTCTAGAAAATAGCATCACCTTTGGCCTCCCGGGGGTGTGTAGACATTTCATGTACATTACCTGGATAAAAGACTCCTCCGGGAACTCCACCAGGAACAGCCCCTGGGACCCCTGGAAGGAAGCAGGGACAGCCCTCATTAATCAGAACTCAGGAGCATGGCCACAACAATGATGACAGAAAGGTCAAGATACAGTCTGTCAAGCTGGGTGTGGTGGTGCACGCCTATAATCCCAGTACTTGGGAGGCTGAGACAGGAGGATCGCAGTTTCGTGGCCAGCCTCAGCAATATAGCGAGACTCTCAGCCACTTAGTGAGACCCTGCTTAAAAAAAAAAAAAAGGGCTGGGGGTGTAGCTCAGAGGTTGAATGCCCCTGGGTTCAGTCCCTACTACCACCACCACCAAAAAAAAAAAAAAAAAAAAAAAAAAGATACGGTTTGTATACAAAGCAGTTTCTATGGACCCAGCTATTTCTGTTTACATTTTCTCACTCTCGCTTCTGAAAGGGGCCCCCATGAGGCCGGAAAGGCAGGGATTACCATCGTGATCTTAACAGATGTGAAATGAGGCCCAGAGAGGTTAAGGGATGTGTGCAGGGCCACACAGCTGGAAAGAGATGGAGGCTGGCTTCAACTTGGACCACTCCTCTGAGAAGGCTGGTTGACATGGTGCTTCCTGGTTCTCCTTGAGACAGTCCCTGGGCGTTGAGCAGCACGGACGGAGCCAGGGTTGTGGGAGGGCAGACCAGGCTGCGAGGATGGCAAGCAGCGAGGAAGCACAGCTGCTGCCAGCAAGATCGCAACCATTCCCACACTGATAGGACGGTGGACGGCGTGAGGTCAGCGTCCTCAGCCACTGGGCAATAATACTTGGGTGGAGTTCTGGCCATCTGACTCGGGGCTGTCTCGCGAGGCGCCGGGGCCGGGAGGGGGACATCATGAATGAGCAAAGTGAATAGTTTCCTAAGGAACAGCTAATTCCCTGGCCAAGGTCACGAGTGCCATCCCCATGGACCAGGGAGGCTGTCACTGGAGAATACTGTCATGCTGGCCCTGCACCTAGGCCTGAACCATTGTCATGGCAACCCTGGCTGCACCACAGAATGTCCCCAACCTTGCCAATGGCCCAGCACCACCCTGCTGAAGAGGGCCGGGGAGTCTCACAGGGCACAGGCGGGCTTGGCGACAATGCCATGCAACTTTGTGGCATGTCCAGAGCGGCTTCACAGCCAGACGTCTGGCCTCCGAGGACTGGCAACACGGCCCAGTTGGGCCTGCTAGCCCCTGGGCCTTGTCAGCCTCAGCTGTGGCCCAGCACAGTTGGGGATGCCCGGCTGTCACGGCCAGCCCATGCCAAAGCCCCAGCGCCACCCCCTCCCATGGTCTGTGGCCCCCCAGGGACTTCGATCCAGGCCTGGAGTGTGTGAGCAATCTGGTCAGCGCCTGGGGGCTCGGGTGGTGGCCCTGGGGGGCTGGGCCTGCTGGGAATGAGTGCTCTGAGCCTGTCATCGGCTGCCAAAGCCACACATGGTTTGCCTCGGGCCTTTGATGCCTTCCCTGGCTCTGGCCTGCAGCTCTGAAGGCTGTCTCTTCTGCATCTTTCTCTGCTCAGCCTCTCTGCTTCCTGTGCTTTCTCTCCCTCCTCCCTTGTGGCCCTTTCTCCCCTCCTCTCTGCTCTCTGGAGAGACTGCCGGGAACAGTGAGGTGGGTGGGAAGAGCAGGGGGCTCCGGACAGAACCCTCTGGCTTCTAAGCCTAGCTCTGCTGCTTCTTAACCATCTGTGTGACTTCAGTCAAAGCACTTAACCTCTCTGAGCCTTTTTCCTCTTTTTTTGGAACACGGGGTTGGTCCTTGCTGCCTTGCAAGGTGCAAGGGTTCAAGTAAGAGGCTGTGTCTTGTCCACACCTGGCATAGAAAAATTGCATCTATCATCTATCTATCTATCATCTATCTATCTATCTATCTATCTATCATCTATCTATCTATCTATCTATCTATCTATCTATCATCTATCTATCTATCTATCTATCTATCATCTATCTATCATCTATCTATCTATCATCTATCTATCTATCTATCTATCTATCATCTATCTATCATCTATCTATCTATCATCTATCTATCTATCATCTATCTATCTATCTATCTATCATCTATCTATCATTTATCTATCATCTATCTATCTATCTATCATCTATCTATCTATCTATCTATCTATCATCTTTTGATCTCCATTTTCTCCCACTTGGCTGCACAGTACATGGTCCAGGGTCAGGTACACAGTAGGTGTTCAATAAACGATGAGTGAAATAGGTGGAGGGGAGGCAAAGAGATTGCCTATGGATCTGGATCTGACCTGTTTCGTCCCTGATCATATCTGCCCTGGAGATCTTCCCATCTTGGGCTTGTCCAGCCCTGGGGCCTGGCTGAACCCCCACTTCTCTCCTGGGGCTTTGCTCTCCCACACCCCGGCTGTGGCCAGGCCTTTTCCGGAGGAGGAGGACTCTGCTTCCTCTCTCTCCCCAGCTCTCCTCTTCCCCCACCCCATTCCCCACACCCACAACTCAGATCCCAACAGCACTGGTGAATTCCACGCCTGGACCAGGACAGCCCATGGAGCTGGTAGTTTTGATACCAGTTTTGCATGGAAGAAACAAGACTGATTGGCTGCAGAGGATCCCTGCCTGTCTCTCTTCAAACCTGGGACAGGTGAGAATAAAATCAAGCAGGAGTTGGTAAAGAAAAGGCCTTTGAAAATGCAGCAGGCTCCCAGTGGGATACCCTCATTCCCACCTCCACTCCTTGACGGGCCCATTCTCTCTGCCAGGAAGGCACTGCCTCTCCAAGTCCTACCCAGCCTCCAATGCTGAGCTCAATTTCTCCCTCCTGCCTTCTCTGAGCCTGTGCTGCTCAGCTGGTCCAACACAGCTGGCCTGGAACACACTTGTCTTGTTTTATGTGGATTTGGCTTGTTCCGCTGACCAGCCCAGGGTGGAACTCGTCTCTAAGAATCATGATCCTAGACTCTCAGGGATCATAACAGTCTTCTGGCCTGGGCTGGAACTCCTTCTGCAAACATCCTTCCTGCTTCTGCTTGCACACCTCCTGCGACAGGAAACTCACTACCTTTCATTGCTGTTGGCTCTATCTGAAGAGTCTTCCTCCTATGGAGACAGAATATACTCCCCTGTCTCTCCAATTCTGCCTGCCAGAGCCCTCCAGCCTGAGGCTCACCTCCCACCCACTGACAGCCCTTCAAACATTTACCTTTCTTTCAAGGTCTAACTCAAATGTCCACTGAGAAACCTTTCTGGATTTCCTGGGGCTCCTCTGGGCCACCCCTTCCCCCTGTCCTCTGCTTTCTCCACCACTACATACCATGTATACATCAGCTACTCCTGGGGGAGATTTAAACCTTAGAAATTAAACCTAGAAATGAATTATGAGGATCCATCAACCTGAGTTAGCCAATTCCGAATAACAGACTATATAGTTTTACAAATTCACATTCCCACGGTCCTCCTCTATGATGCGTTCTGGGCAGACGCTGCGTGGCTGCAGCCTCCCACTGGCCCTTGGAGGTGGGTACCTCAGGCGGGGGTGTTTCTTCCCATTTTGCAGCCAGGGAAACTGAGGGCCAGTGAGATGAAGTGCGTAGCCCCGGACCCATAGTTGACCCCAGTCACATGCAGGGCTTTCTGCCCAGAGTCTGGGCTCTAGGTTCAAAGATCTGGAAGAAAGAAGCCTGCTTGGGAGCAAACAGCGGGCCAGCGGGCTTGGCAGGGGCTGTGCCAAGCCAAAGTCCAGGGGGCCGGGCTGGGGAGCAGATAAGACCTCATGAAGTTGTTTGTTGTTTGCAGGAAAAGGCTGCCAAGGGCTTTTCAAAAACAATCTGTCCTACAGTGGGTGACTCTGACCCCTCCTATATGGGGGCATATTTGCACTGCTGCCGAGAGCACCCCATCCCCCTCTTGGGCAGACACACAGAGTGGGATCAACCACTAAACCAGAGCTTCTCTGTAGGTCCTGGCGGCTCTTCAGAGGTACCTGGGGAGCTTAAAAAAAATCCCCCTGTCCAGGCTCCTCCCTAGACCAAATTGAGCAGGAACTCTGGGGTGGGACCCTGGCATCAGAATTGTTCAAAGTTCTCTTGGGTGATTCTCATACCAAGTCAGGGTTGAAAATACCAGATCCAAACCAACTTCTGTTCAGAAATCAGGGGGGAAGAAGAAGAAGAAGAAAGAAGAAGAAGAAGAAGAAGAAGAAGAAGAAGAAGAGGAGGAGGAGGAGGAGGAGGAGGAGGAGGAGAAGCCGCCTGAGGGGGGAAGAAGAAGAAGAAGGAGAAGAAGGAGGAGGAGGAGGGAGGCCTGAGGAGGGAAGAAGAAGAAGAAGAAGAAGGAGGAGGAGGAGGAGGAGGAGGAGGAGGAGGAGGAGGAGAGCCTGAGTATATTTCTGGGTTGGGGAGAGCATTATTTGGTTTAGGGTCTCATATCCCCTCTTAAATGGTAGGGTACCTTGTTCTTCCCATCAAATTCTATTGTTACGTCCATGGGGACGTGGCTTCTTGGAGCTGGGGAACTTGCAGGAGTAATAGCCTCCTCTTGGGGGGAATCTGGGCTCCCAGGCCAGACAGGTGGGGGCTGGGAGTGTGTGATGGGGTCCCCCTGGCTCTCTGACTTCTCGGACTTCGGAAGGCTCTGTGCCCAAACCCCAGAAGACCTCAGAGATTCACATGCTTGCTTGAACCCAGCTGGTCTGGTCACCTGGAACAGACTAAGACTTATCTCTGCACAGGCTGCCAGTAGCTGAGCAGTTAGCCTCAACAAGGCTATGAGGACAGGGTCACTCTGCCCTTAAAGGACGCTGTCCTGGGTGTGCCCTTCCCCAGCCGTTGCCGGGTACCTTACTCCTAGCTCGTTCATCCTTTGACTCAGAGCAGAGAGATGGCTGATGCTAACCCCAGGGGTTGCCTTAGCCTGCTGGAGCCTCAGTTTCCTCATTTGTAAAATGAAGATGATAATCCTTTGATGATTAAGTGTCATGCTAGAGGTGGTAGCTGGGTTTGGGAAGGAGGGTAGGTAGGTGTTTGGGGGCCACACCTGGGGTGGAGGGTCAGACAGCCAAGAGGTTCTCAGGCGCTGGCTCACTGCCCCTGCAGGACCCTGTCCACTGGTGTCCATGTTCCTTGGCTTCATCTGGGCCTAGGAACGGACCCTGCACAGGGAGCTCCTGTCGCAGCAGCGGGCCCAGGTCAAGCTCATGGAAGCAGCTGCTGCTGTTCCTGTTCAGCCCTGACTCTAGCTCTGCTCCACCCTGCAGCCCCCCCCCCCACCCTTAAGGTCTAGTCCTAATGGCAACAGGTCTCCTGTGGAAACCAGACCCCACCCAGACCACCCCCTCCAGATGGCTCATGAGCTTGCACCTCTCTCTTCCTACAGCTGGATGCATCTTCTGTGGCCCCGGCTGGCCCCCTGGAGCAGCCCCGGATTAACCAGCTGCACCTGGTCCGGATCCCCTGCAGCCTCTGACACTGACCATGCCAAGAGACGGGCACCTGCCCCAGATGGCCTTTCCTGGCCTGTGGTCCCCACAGCACATGGCACACATAAACCCACACTCGGGCACACATTCACAGTCACACGCAGTGACAACCCATTCCCAGTGACACCCTGTCCCATGTGTACATGTCTGTCAGGTGGCAGACTTTGGCAGATGCTAACAGGCAGCTTCACATAGACCCCTCCCCTACACATACACCTGTCCAGGGATGAACCCGTGAACACACATCCATACCTTCCCAGAACCACCCCTCTCCAGTGACATATTTGGGAATAGGCACACTGTTACACCTGTGCAATATAACACACAACATACTTGTTCCTGTACACACACACACACACACACTCAGAGGTTCCAGCCCCCTCTCCAGGGACAGGCCACACAGCAGCAGCTCTCTAACCTGCAATCCCATAATCAACCCTGACCTTCCTCAGAGTTGGGGGTCCTGACTTCCCAGGGGACAAGGAACCTGCTGAGGTCACACAGCTCACGGGGGCTGAATGGTCTCAAACCCAGGTCCTCTGTCCGAAGGGTGGCATGCATGCCTGGCTGCATCGGCAGGTGTGCACACTGCTGAGCCCAGATGCCAACGTGGTCCCACTGGGGAGCACTGGGTAGAGCAGTGTCCCCACAGCTCTCTCAGCGCAGCGGAGCCCGGCTGCTGGGAAGTGACCCTCCTGAGATGTGGGGAGTCTGTTTGACAGCATCCCCCTCAGCGTGACACTGACTCCTTGGAGGGTCAGTTCCGGGGCCCCAGGGAGGACGAGAGGGAGGAGCTGGGGGCGAAGGGCTCCCTCTGGCCCGTCCATCCGCTAGGTCCCCCTGTCCGTCCAGGGCTGCGGGCAACGTGGGAACGGGCAAGGGGCCCTTACCTCCGGGCTGCGCAGGGTGGAGGAAGGATAGCAGGAGCAGCAGGACTCCGGGCCTCGGGGCTGCCGCCGTCAGACCCGCCATCTCGGGGAGGAATGCCCCAGCCTGCTCTCCGCGCCTCGTTTTATCCCCAGAGCGTAATTGCTGCCTCGTCGGCTGCGAGGGAAGGAGGGAGGGAGAGAGGGCGGGCGGGAGGGCGGGAGAAGGGGGAGGCCGGGGGAGGGGGCGCGGGGAGGGGGCAATTACGAAAGGACGGGCCCGAGAGCCTCCCAGGCTGGGTCTGACTGGACTGTGGGCCTTTTTCCTTCACACACACACACACACACACACACACACACACACACACACACGCTCATGCACACTTTCCCCCATCTCTTTCCCGCTTTCCCTCTGTGGCCGTTCTCTCCTTGCTGCTGGCCCTGTTCCCGCCAGAGAGTGTGAGGGGGCCTCTGCCAGGACAGCCCTCGGGAGAGGAAGCAGGAGGGAGGGCCCAGCAGCCCGGCCAAAAATCCCAGCCCTAGCCAAGGCCTGAGTGGCCAGGCCCCCGCCCCTCCGGCTGGGCCCCGGGCCCAGTGTGGGGACACAGGCCAGCTGTCTCGCGCCTCGGCCCCCACCCCGGCCCTCCAGACACCCCGACACCCCCAGGCTTGGCTAGAGATGGGCCCTGCCCAAATCTGGGGTGGGGAGGTTGGGTAGGTCTGGGGGTCTGGGAACCGATATGTGCAGAGGTTGGGGGGCTGCAGGCAGAAGGGTCTGGAAGGTAAGATCGGGTTTCGTATTGCCCCATGGAGCAGCTAGGGGACAGAATAGGGACCCCGACATGCTACAGAGCTCCCTGCTGCATGGGTTAAGGGCTCAGCTCTCTGGGGAAAGGGTGTTAGGTAGGTCTGTGGTTGACATCGGCAGAGGCCAGGGCACTGCGATCAGGAGAATGGCCTGGAAGGGAAGGCCAGGTCCATTTTGTCCCCTGAAGCATCCGGGGCATGTCGAGGACTCTGACATACAAGGTTCCATTCTGCATGGGCCTAGGTCACAGTCTCACACCTGACCCTGTGCAGGCCACAGTGTTTGGCAAAAGTCAGGCTGGACCCCAGGTTCACTGTGGGGAACAGGGAGGTGGGAGCCCCTGAGGATTACTAGGCAGCTCAGTCTCTTTGTTGTCCCTTGGTGACCACCTGTCCCATGACTGAGCACCACCAGTATCCAGATAAGACTTGGGGAGCCTCAGTCCTTGGGCTCTCCTTGCTCCTGGGAGAACGCTCTGGATTGCCATTCCCCTCGTGGCCAGGAGGGGGCGGCCTGTGCTGAAACAGCAGGGACATCACCCAGCAGACCTCAGAGTCCTTCCCGCCAGGACCTGAGCAGGGTGGGGACTATAGGGATTTGGGGGGGTGTGCATAGTGGATCAGAGAAGGGTTGTGTCCCTCCCAGACCCTGATAGTGGGAAAGAAACATGGAAGCCAGAGGATAGGAACAGAAGCTGTGCTCTAGGTCATCGCCCATCGAGGGACAAAGTCGAGGCCACGTGTCTGGGGCTTTCCCCACCACCAGAGGGATGAGTTAAATGCCCCTCCAGCCCGGAGCACCGTGGCAGTCTGGAGCGCTCACAGGGGCAGTCAGCAGCACAGAGGTCAAAGGCAGGCCTTGGCCTCAGGTGGGCCTAGGACTGAGTTCTGGTTCTGGCCCTTTCTAGCGGGGTAACTTCTCCATTGAGCTAGTTTTCTCATACCTGCCCAGGAAGATCATTGCAAAGATAGTTCTGCTCCATACCTGCCGGGTCGCAAATGCTCTGAATTCACCTGGTCTCGGGCCAGCGCTAACTGTTCCTGCCACCATCAGTTCTGCAAGAACCGCTCTTGGTTTCAGTGCTGGTATCAGGCTGGGCTCTCTGCCGGGCCACCCTGAGACCCTGGACAGTCCCTCCCTTTCCCTGTGTCTCTAGCCATGGCAGCTCCAGAATTCTGGAAGGTGGGGGCATGCTAGGAGAGTTGTCTTCAAGCATACAATTGTTCTTACATAGAGTGTGTTTATTTGGGGATGAGTTGGGGTAGCTGGTGAAGATTATGAGGGCCTAATGTCCCCCAAGCCAGCCCTTGTTTGTCGGGGTACGGGCTGCATGGAGGCAGGGTCTGAGACTCCATGCCTGGGAAGTGTCTGCTGGGAGGGAGGGGAGGTCAGTGGTACATCTGTGTGCCTGCCGCCTTCCTGGGAAGGGGGAAGGAAGGAGGTGTGGGTGGGGAACTGGGCCCCACTCCTCTTGGGGCAGTGACGTGGGCAGGAACCGGCTTTCAGACTTACAAACCGCAGTCTACTCAGAGTCTTTATTAATTCCAGGACTGGGAAAGAGACTGGAGCCAGCGGGAGAGGGCTTGCTGTGGGGGATCCGGGAGAGGTGTGGAGGGGTACTTGCTGGAATAGTCTTGAGGTTGCTGGGCTGGGGCCCTGGATCCTGCCCCCAGCTCTTGCTCCCTCTTCTCTTTATCAGCCTGTGCTCAGTAGCTCCACTAACACATGGTACACGAACCTTTTGTACACCTCCAAAGGAGCCTCCGTTCAGAGTCAAATCCATCCAGTTGATCATCTAGCTCAAGTTAGTCCATGCATGCAATGTGTACCATAAGGACTAGGGGTACAGTCGTCACCAGCATTCATTAATTCACTAGTACATTCAAGAAGCCCAACAGTCCTCACTGGTCAGTACTACCTCCCTGCATAGCTATACAGGTGAAATAAGATTATACCTGTAGAACCACCCTTCTGGGGCTTCCAGGTGCCCCTGGCAGTAATCGTTGGCAAGCCTCACCACCTGCTTGCAGCCTGGCTCAGTGTGGGCACCCAGTTAGTCACCTGGGTGCATTGTCCAAGAGTCTAGGAAGGACAGGGCTCTGGGCCTTTGCAGCACGCGGAGAATGTCATGGCTCTGCTCAGAAGCCCTCACTAGCCATTCAGACCAATTCCAGACTTCTGAGTAGGCCTTCCAGGCCCTGCACGACCCAGCTCACTTGGTTGCCTTCCTTCCTTCTGACAGGCTTCCCGTCTGGCCTCTGGAGTTACTCCCCGGCCCCCAGGCTGGTCCTGGAGGTCTGGGTGTTGGGTCTTTGTTGGCGAGGTTCTCTGGTCTTGGCTTCTGTTCCTCTAGGTCTACCCCAGCATCACTGTCCTCTGGAACTCTCTGAGGGTCCTTTGCACAGGACCCCTTGGACTGAGCTGGGGTACTTCCTTTTATCCCCCACTGGTCTGGCCATTATGGAAGGCAGGTTGAGGATAAACCCATTTCTGTCTCCCAAGAGATGGTGACAGAGACTGCTGGTGTAGACAGAATCTCTGGGGTGTGTTTTTTGTTTTCTTCTTTGTCTACACATGGTCCCATCATTGGTTAAATTCAGGGCACGCTGCCATGTGAGACCCTGGGCCTGTGAGAGGGACAGATGGGCTGTGGGACTAGCCTAGGCAGAGCAGGGTTCAGCCAGATCTGGGACACCCGTAGTGTTTCCTCCCAGGGCCACTGAAGGTGCTGCGGGCAGTCATTCACACCTCCGTGTGAGCGAGGGTCCCTCCAGCCAGCCCCAAAGGAAATAGGGTCAGTGGTACCCTGATAGGAGAGCACAGGGTTCTCATATGCACCAAACTGAGGTTTGGGGAGGAAATGAATGCTGGTTGGGAGAGCTCCTCTGGGACAGAATCAGTAGCAAGACAGCGTGGAGGACCCAGGACCCACCTCCCCACCCTCCTGCCTTGTCCATTAGACCCAGCTGCAGACAGGGACGCCAGAATCTTCCCCTCCTTTGATTTTAAGCTTTCTAGTAGCTACATAAGCTAAAAGAAAACTTAAGAAAAATTAACTCCTTTTTCTTTTCCAGTACTGGGGATTGAACCCAGGGACACTCTAACACTGAGCCACAGCCACATCCCTTTATTATTATTATTATTATTATTGTTATTATTAATAATTATTATTATTATTATACTGTGGATTGAAACCAAGGGCATTCTACCTCTGGGTTATACCCCCAACCTTATCTTTTTTTCTATTTTGAAACAGGATCTGTTTCAAATCTGTTTGAGGGCCTGGCTTAAGTTGCTGAGGCTGGTCTTGAATCTGTAATCCTCCTGTCTCAGCCTCCCAAGTACTGAGATTACAGGCATCTGCATCTGGCTTTTTTAATTTTGAGACAGGGTCTTGCTAAGCTGCCCAGGCTGGCCTCGAACTCGTGACCTTCCAGCCTTAGCCTCCCAGAAGCTGGAATTACAGGTGTGCGCCACCATGCCTGTCAAATAAAATTAATTTTAATAGTATATTCAACCCAGAATATCTAACATATTATAGTTTCAACAGCTAATCAATATAAAAATTATTGGGAGGTGTTTTGCATTCTTTTTTGTAGTTAAGTCTTTTTTTTGCGGTACTGGGGATGGAACCCAGGGGCATGCTACCTCCGAGCTACACCCCCCAGCCCTATTTTTTATTCTTTATTTTGAAACAGGGTCTCACTAAGTTGCAGAGGGCCTCACTAAGTAGCTGAGGCTGGCCGCAAACCCGGATCCTCCGGTGTCAGCCTCCCAAGTACTGGGATTACAAGCATGCACCACCATGCCCTGCTGTAGTTAAGTCTTTTTTTTTTTTTTTT
>PVJS01008196.1:0-53870 GCA_004027185.1 Glis glis | reverse complement strand
GCAGATCTGCTTTCCTCGGAACGAGTCGCGCACACGAGTCGCTTCTCCCTTTTTATCTAAGTCCGCACCTATCAGAATTCTGCTGCCTACATTCAGGGCAGGGCTTTCTCTTTAATCTGCTGTTACACACCCAAAATCACATAATCTTGGGTGTGTCATGATCAGGTCAAGTTGACAACTTAGATTAACTATCACAATCCCCAAGACCACAGGTAGGAGGGAGGAATGGGCCACCAGCAGTGATTAAAGAGGGTGTGACTACTCTCCTGCTGGTGGTCATTCTCTGCACTTATGTAATGATGGCTTTGCTGGAAAAAAAAGAGGTCATGGAGTCTTCCCCCAAGATTTCAAAGGAAGGCTGGGGAAACCAGGCAACAAGTGGCAGGGTCAGAATCCCTACAAGCAGGCCCAAATGGGGCAATTTGTGAAGTTTTCAGGGTGAAGCCAAAGTTGTAAGGAAAACTCCTAAGATTTAGAAGTGCCAGAAATATGGAACGAACGTGAAGGAAGGCTGCAAGCTGTGAGCCTTGTAGACAGGCTAGAAGAGCTTGTAGGTCACCTATTGCAATCAACCAACCTGTAGAGGCAGGGCTGCCAAGGACCTGTGGAGATCACATCCCACCACCATGCGCCCAAATGCCAGAAGTGGAGATGCAGGATTAAAGGCCTCACCTGCTAGATTTCAATACTATTTTGGTCCCATTCCTTCTTTTTTATGGCATGGCACTATTCCTCCCATTTGGAATGCAAATTTTTACTCTGTGCCATTTGTACATTGGATGCATGTAACTTGCTTGGTGAAAGAGGAACAAATTTTTCTGCATAACACAGTTCTACTCTCCAGGGTAAAAAGACTTTACCAGAACATTCTCCCACCTGGGGAAGGGCATTTTCCTCCCTCTGTGCCCCTGTAACCTTCCTTTCTTTCCTAAGGGGGAACAAAAGTTTAAGAAACATTGTAAAGATCATAGTCCAGGGATACAGTTCCCCCAAAAGGCTGAAATATAATCATCAGACTAAGTCACTTCACACACATATCTTCCCACACGCCAAAAGGTCTCTAGTGTAACTGTAATTAATTGCAATTGAAAGAGCCACAAGGCACAAAGAGAAGTTCTTAGGGAAGTTCAAAGACAACAGATGGAATGAGAATGCAGGAAATAAATGAATTTGAAGCCTCTGCCTCCTACAGCTAGAACAAACATTAAACAGCCCAAATCCAGACATTAACAATAAAACCTCACACTCAAGGCCTAATTACCTCAATTCTTATTATCCAGTGCAGTATGTTTGGCTTTAAGCAAAACATAAAATAAAACTACAAGGCATACTAAAAGGCAAGAAAAAGCAATCTGAAGAAACAAAGCAAGGAACAGAAGCAGACTGATACAGGGCAAGGATTTTAGAATCATTAGCTAGGGTATTTAAAACAACTATGATGAATAAATTAAGAGGTGTAGTGGAAAAAGCAGACAATATACACGAATAGATGGGTGATGTAAGCAGAAAGAGATGGAAAGTCTGAGAAGCAGTCAAAGGAAATACTTGAAATAAAAGCACTGGGGTAGAAATGAGGAATGCCATCGAGGGACCCATCTGTAGACTGGACAGTTGAGAAAGGAGCAGTGAGCTTATAGATAGGTCAGTAGAAATGTCCCAAACTAAATTGCAAAAAAAGAAAAAATAAGAAAACAAAAAAAACAGAATATCAAAGAAGAGTGGTAAAATTTCCGAAGATACAATACATGTATAATGGGAATGTCAAAAGGAAAAGAGAGAATGGAATGGAGGTGATATCTGAAGTAACAATTAGAAAGCAGATATGAGGAGAGTGCAGTGAATATTTAAAAGGATGACAAACGAATGAAAGAAAAAAAAACACTAATCTAGAATTCTATGTCTGGTGTTTGCCTAGCATGTACAAGGCTCTGAGCTCGAGCCCCAGCACCTAAAAAATAAAAGTGAAGAATAAAGACTTTTTCTGATAAAAATGAAATTCATCATCAGCAGAGCTATTCCTGCAAAAATGTTACAAATAGTTCTTTGGAGAGAAGAAAAATGAAATAGGACAGAAACTCAAATCTATATAAAGAAAGGAAAAACTTTTAGGGAGGAATAAATGAAGGTAAAATAAGTTCTTTCCTTATTCTTAATTATTCTAAAAGATAACTGATTAATGTAATAGTAACAATGTGCAGGGTGATCACAACATATGGATAAATGCAATGAATGATAGTAATGTCGTAAGGGATGGAAGGCAGAAACTGAGAATACTCTGTTATAAGGTACCTATACTAAAATGTGATCTGTTATAATGTCATTTGAAGTATATTTTACTTAATATATTATTATTTCAACATCATATTATTGAAAACTCTAGGGCAACCACTAAAATAATGTGTAAAAAGAGTATAATTGGTGTGATAAAAGGGGAGATACAATTATACAATGTGATGTTATTTGCAATAAAAGAATAAATAATCAAGCCACACAATGATATGGGTTGATTTTAAATGCAAATTGCTAGGTGAACGGAACCAGCCTGAAAAATAACATACTGGACAATTCCAACGATAATAGCAACATGGAAGAGGAAAAATGATAGCTATAGTGAAAAGATCAGTGGTTGCTAGGAGTTTGGAGAGAGAGAAGGGATTGAATAAATGAAGAGAAAGGGATTTTATAGTGTGATACAACTATTCTTATCATGTTACATTGATCTGTACAACACAAAAAGCAAACCTGAATGCTTGCAAAATTTTAAAAAGTGTTGAGGAGGGCAGAGAATGTCAGGATGGATTAGAGTGACAAAATAATTAAACTGTGTTACAAATATATGAAACAACCTCACTAAGAGGGTTGGTAGCTGGAGATACTTTGACCTAAGAAACTCTATGAGTAGGGTCTGTAAAACTCAAGGCAAAAGAAGCTGTGTATCAGCACTGAACTCTAGTTGATAAAGTTGTCTCCCAACTGGGGGCCACTGGTTTAACAACTAATATTGCTCCATTTATACCCTGGAATTGAACAATTGGGTAGATACAGGGCAGATGGTGAGGGCCAGTTTCTCACTACTGGAGTGGCAAAAATGGGAGGAAGCTAGAATGATCCATGTGGTAAAGGATTAGCATTAAGACATCACTGTGAACTCACATTTAGTTTCATGTAGATAAAGATGGTTACAGATAGAAATATGTGTAGGTGTGTGTGTGTGCACACATATGTGTGTAAATACATCTCTACTTCCTTGTTTTGTCAGCTGAGAGGACCTGGAAGCAAAGAACCTCAGGAGTAATGAGCACACTTAACACACAGATTTGGGTTTCTAAAACCATTCTGCAATACAAGGAGCCCAGGCTCCTTGGAGAAATGAGCGATGTGTCTAAGGACTAAGGAAGCTGAAGATGAGCCAGGAGCATCTTTTAGAGCCACAAAGTAAAGAAGCGACAAGAAGTAACAACCTCACCATTATCGGGATGGATCAAAGGGACACAGGATCCTACCAGAACACTTTTAACAACATAATAAAGTAGTATTTAATTACAACAGAAGGTATAAAATAAGTATCCACAAGTCTATATTTACATTAATAGATGATTGAATAAATAAGAGAATAAATAGTGGAGAAGAGAAGAATTTCCTAGGCAGAAAAATTCTAAATAATTAATAAATATAGTCCACCCTTGAGTGGAAAAACATAACAGCCCACTTTTTGGGGGGTTTATTGGGGATTGAACCCATGGGCATTCTAACTCCAAGCTGCACCCTCAGCCCTTTTTATTCTTTTGTTTTGAAACAGGGTCTCCCTAGGTTGCTGAGAGTCTCACTATGCTTCTGAGGCTGTCCTTGAACCTGCAATTCTCCTGTCTCAGCTTCCCAAGTCCTGGGATTACAGGTATGTGCCACCACATCCAATTAACTCCCCACTTTTTAAGTGTGGGCTGCACATAGTGATTTCCTTCCAAAGAGCACAGGATGGAGGGTAACTTTTCTTGAAAAAGCCTGACACTCGCTCAGTCAGGTAATCATGGTCAACATCAAGAGTGATACATCTTTGTGACAGTATGTCCCCTTGATATGATGTGATGGGAAGGACACTTTTACCTCCGTGATTTTCCTCCAAACCCAATGTAATCAGGAGAAAAACATCAGACAAATCCCAACAGACGGGCATCCTACAAACACTCATCAGTTCTCTTCAAAACTGCCAAGGTCGTCAAAAACCAGGCAAAGGTCACAGCCACGAGTATCCTAAGGAGACATGACGTCTAAATGTGCTGAGCTGTCCTGGGAAGGATCCTGGGACATAAAAAGGACCTTGAGCAAAACCTAAATAAATGTCAATAAACTATGAACTGTATTTATTTATTTTTCCTTTCCTTTTCTTTTTTTGGTAGTTGGGACGGAACCCAGGGACATTCTGACTTCGAGCTACACCCCCAGCCCTATTTTATTCCTTTTTTTTTTTGCGGTACTGGGAATTGAACCCAGGGGCATTTTACCTCCAAGCTACACCCCCAGCCCTATTTTTTTTATTCTTTATTTTTTGAAACAGAGTCTCACTAAGTTGCTGAGGGCCTCACTAAGTTGTTGAGGCGGGTCTTGACCCTCCTGTCTCTGTCTCCCAAGAACTGGGATTATAGGCATGCACCACCATACCCAGCAACTATGGACTTTAATAATAGTGTGTCAGCATTGGCCCATTAATTTTAATAAAAGTACCATACTAATGGAAGATGTTACTAACGGGAATTCTTTATACTGTCTCTTCAATTTTTCTGTAAATCTATAACTATTCTAAAAGATGAAGTTTATTTTAAACATCCAAACAGCAATCACAAAGCATAAATATCTCAGAGAGTCACATCCTACCTCACTGTAAGTTGCCTTTATAAACAAGGAGATGTGGATTGCTCCGGAATCCCTGAGGTGGGGACCAGGAACTGTGTCCTCGCAACATCTGGGGAGTGCTGCTGAGCTGCCACTGCCCTGGATTCAATCCCTGAATCAAATTAATGTACACACGGTGTGAGTTTTAGGTGGGGAGAATGGAGTTCAACGTTTGCTTGTTTGACACAGGGAAGAAACACGTTAGAGCATCCTTTTTGCCAATGTCAAAGGGAGGCTTTTGAGTTGACATCTGCACGGCTGGACCACAGGCCTGCCAGGAGACGGGAAAAGCACACAGAATACACAGCAAGACCCAACCAGGACTGTCAGATGTGCTGGCACCGTCCCTCTCGAGGCCCTGTCAGGAAGGGCGCAGAGCAAAACAGAAGAAGCAGCCAGGGAGTCAAGTCAGAAGACCTGCCTGGGTTCCTTCTCCTGGATGGTCACTAGGTCTTCGGCGAGTCCTTGACACCGGTATTTAAAAGGTGGATTTTTTGCCCCATTTCTTTCCCACCTCTGGAAGTTGACTTTTCTACTGCAGTTTCAAGTGAGCATCGCATCTCTCTCTGTGCAACTGACATAATTCGATGGTCCCCTAAGGATGTCCTGGTCCCCTCCATGAACATGAGCATGAGACATAAACATTGGTGCACCCACACTCGTCCATGACAGCATGGTCGCTAATATGCCAAGGATGCGTGTCGACTGGCTGGGGGTAAGACAAGCTATTTACCTTTGCAGGCTCCATCTCCCCACAGTGGCAACTCTGCCCGCACCAAGAAATCAAAGTGCTAAAGCTTTGAGGTCCCAGGATTGGTAGTCCAGTCTCCTTAGGGGAAAAGAAGGGACCTGATAGACAAGGAACCCCGTTTCTCCACCCATCACACCTGCAGCATTAATTTACCTGTGTGATGGAGGTAAATGAACTAGGGGAAGTCTAAGATGAGGAAGTTGGGATAGCCCCCCAAATCACAACTGAGTTTTCACTAAGAACATCTCCAGTACTGTTAGCTATATTCTTCCAGAAGGATTAAGTAAAGATAAACATCGAAATGATACTAAAGAAGAAACAGTGCATGCCAAAGATTTAGGCATCCAGTGTGGTACAGTACACCACTTATTAGGGCCGAACAACTGACGATGAAAAGAAAACGTGCCTTAATAAAATTTACACCAACACCAGCCCATGCAAGCAGTCCAAGAAAGCCGTTGGATTTCTCAGCCCATGCTTGAAGAAGTAACAAAGTAAACAGGAGATTCCAAAAGGAATTAAGATTCAGGGCACAAAATTATGAAGTCATGATTCCCATGTAATTCTCTAGCCATAATTATACATGTAAATACTGGATTTAAAATGCACAATCTTGAGATTAGACCAGGGACACTCAATTATTTATGCTGTTTATTTATGGGCAGCTTCTAATGGAAGTTGACTCTTGAGTTTTTCTAAAGAAGAAGAAAAAGGGAATAAATTTTCATTTGGCTAAAATGCTTTAAGAGAATTTTTTTTTTTTTTTTACTGATGGGAAGACAATGGATTGGTGGTCTCCTGAGTTTCCTTTCAGCCTGTGGTGTTGTGATAAATAAATAATAGTGCTAAGAAGCAAGATTACTAATAGCCAAACGGTAAGCAATAATGCTGTACTCATCTACCATCTTAGGGAAATTAAGTATGCTGTAAAAGATTTTTTTCCTAAAAACATTTAAGCATGAGTCTTTCTAAAATGGTGTACATGGGACGCTATGGTTTGGATTTAGAATGACCCCCCAAATTTCATGTGTTGGCAATGCAGCAGTGTCCAGAGGTGAGGTAACTGAATCATGACCTCATCGGTGGATATGCCCATTAGTGGATTAATAATAAATCCATTGATGGATTAATTTAATGGACTTACTAGGTGGTAACTGTAGGCTGGTGGGGCATGGCTGGAGAAGTTTGGTCACTAGGGTTGTGACTTTTGGGACTGTATCTGTCCCTAGTCTCTCCTTCCTTTCTCCCTCTCTCTTTCTCTCCGCTCTCTCTCTCTCTCTTGCTCTCTCTCTCTCTCTCTTTGCTTCCTGTCTGCTATGAGCTGAGCAGCTTTTCTTTGCCATGCCCTGCTGCCATGTTGGTTCTGCCTTGGAGCCAGTCCACCATGGACTGAACCTCTGAAACCATGAGACAAAATAAACTTCTCTTCGTCTAAGTTGTTCTTGTCCGGTAATTTGGTCACAGTGATGCAAGGCTAACTAACACATGGGTCCCTGCTAGAAATGGAGGAGAAGGTCCAACCATGTCCACACTGGGAAACTGACTCTGATCAGGCAGTGAGAACCTGAGGAGCCCCACGTGGGACGTAAGAGTGACATTAATCAATCACTGTGCATGTGGTCTAGGGAAGCCAGGATGAGGCCAGGGGAGTGTCACAATTGGCCTTGAGAAGAACTGGAATCAACATCCAAAGCCATAATAAAAAATCGATCTCATAAAAGTAGAGAATAGAATAGTAGTTACCAGAGGTTGGGGGAGGATGGGTAATAGACACAGGGGTGCATTTGGGTAGAAGGATTATCTCCTAATGCACAGTAGGATAGCTATGGATGACAACAATTAACTGAACATTTCAAAATAGCTAGTAGAGAGAATTTGGACGGTTCCTAACATGAAGAAATGATAAATGTTTGAGGTGACGGACATGCCAATCACCCTGATCTGATCCTTATACACTGTATATATGGATTGAAATATCACACTGTGCCTCATAAATATGTGCAATGATAATGCTTCTATTAAATACACGGAATAAATAACAATAATAAATACTAATAAATATTAAAAGGCAAAGTCACTGCATAAATATTTAAGAGGACAACTGACTCAGAATTTAAATAACAATTACCCAAACATTTTTTTAAAGCCACAATAAGTAGAAAATGCAAGTATAACGCTTCCTCTGACCTCTGCGTTGAGAAAGGTGGGTACACAGAGAGCCAATGAAGAGGCTTAGGAGAGCCCCAAGGTGAAGCAGGGGTCACTATGAACTGGGCACTGTCCTGAGGGAAGCCTGGACAGCTAACCAGAGACATCCAGCACCTTCCTAACAGAAGTCGCAGCAGGGTGAGCCACCTTCTCAAAGAACATCCCACCCTTCTGCAAACAACATGTGCACATCCATCAGTGAACCCGGCCTGGAGGGACTGATGGTCAGTGAGCCCAGATGTGACCTCGCTCCCTTTGGCATGACCCCCCTTCCTAATTTATATTACTTTCCAGTGATAACATTTCCTCCCACAGCTTTATCCATTTTCTCTTATTCCCCCAGGAAAAGTCAAAAGTCTTAGTTTTCAGAGGTCATTATGTATTGAATTGTGTCCCCCTCAAATATCATCCACTGATGTCCTAAACCCAAACACCTCTGACCGTGATTTTATTTGGAAGTAGGACCATTAAGGATGGTGCTCATTAATGTGAGGTCCTGCTGGAGCAGGCTAGGCCCCTAATCCCATACGGCTGTGTTCTTATAAGAATGAGGTATACAGCTGGGCATGGTGGCGCACATCTGTAATCCCAGTACTTGAGACAGGAGGATTGTAGGTTGCAAGGCCAGCCTCAGCAACTTAGCAAGACCCTGTTTCAAAATAAAAAATAAAAAGGGCTGGGGATGTAGCTCAGAGGCAGAACACACCTGGGGTCAATCCCCAGTACCAAAAAACAAAAACAAAAACAAAAACAAAAATCAGGGGTTATGATACAGAGACATGCACACGGGGAGGGTGTCATGTAAACAGGAAGGCAGAGACTGAGCAATGCTTCCCCAAGCCAAGGAATACTGGAGATTGCCATCAATCCACCAGAAGCCAGAAGAGGGGCACGGAACAGATTCCTCAGGGCCTTTGGAAGGGACAGACTCTGCGGGCACCTTGATCTCAGACTTGCGGCCTCCAGAACAGGAAGACATGATGTTCTGTTGTCCAAGCTGCCTTGTCTGTGGTCCCTTGTTACAAGAGCCCGAGAAGGCCAACATAGCCTGTGATTTCAACTCTAGTTTATACCAAGGTCCCAACAACTTCCCTGGCATCCAGGAACCCAGAACACAAGTGCAGAAGGCCCGGGAGAGACCCTGAAGTTGTCACATCGAGGTGCCTGTCCGTTACTCACGGGAGGCCCCCAGCCTCCAACTGGAGGCCCAGTGACTCTTCCTAAGGAGCTTGGAGATGTGCGTGGCCCACCGCAGACACCACGCTCTGCCCCAACTGTGCAGCGGGGCTTCTCAGGGTGGTACAAATGTCACAGCAGCTTCTTTTCTCCGATCCATCGATTCCAAAAGGCACGTCCGTCTACTTTGAGGCTTCTAAGGGCCAAGATGAAACAGTCTCTGCTATTATGTTAAACATTTGAACAGAATATTAAATATTAAAACAACATTATGTTGAATTTCAACTGAGTGTATTAAAATACTTTCATGTTGAAATTTAAAAGAAGCCCTTTGTAGTAAGTCAGAGACAGCTTCTCCTCCCATTGAGGAGTAGAGTCTGATTCCTGTCCCCTTGCACATGAGCCGGCCTTTGTAGCTGGTTTGATCGAGAGAACGTGACCGAAGTGACACTGTGGGACATGGGAGGATGAGTCCTGTAAGAATCTGTGCGGTTTCCACCCAGTCTTAGAATGATCATGCTGTGTAACAGGCATGATCACCATGAGATCACCGGGCCCTGACCGAAGCCCAGGGAGTTACATGGAGAGACACAGGAGGAGAGAAAGACGCCAACCCTGGCTGCTCCCACCTTCCCAGCAGGGCTCTGCACCTGCACGTCAGCCCCAGCAGACAGCACACGGAGAACCAACGAGGGCAGCCAGTAGCTAGAACCAAGACCTCAACGTGTGGCCCCAGGCCAGACAGCTCTGCCATCTCCAGCCATCTGTGGGGTTTTCAGTCCCTGGTAAGACTTCTCCCCTGTGCCCTGCCTAAATTCTTTCCACACAAAATCTCGAACATAATTATAAAGAGGTTGTTTACTGGGTGCCGTGGTGCATGCCTGCAATCCCAGTATTTGGGAGGCTGAGATAAGACCATTGAAGTTTTGAGGACAGCCTCAGCAACTTAGCAAGATCCGTTTCAAAATTAAAATCTATCTATCCATCTATCTATCTATCTATCTATCTAATCATCTATCTATCATCTATCTATATATCATCTATCTATCTATTTAAAAAGGGCTTGGGTGTATCTTGGAGGCAGAATGCTCCTGGGTTCAATCCTCTGTACCAAAAAAGAATTTTTAAAAGAGGTTTTTTTAATGTCACTAAATTTCAGGGTGGTTTATTATAGAGCAGCAGATAACTGGAGCTTCCCTTTCTGTGAAATATTTTTTCTTTCCATTCTTTAACAGAGTTAGGTGCATTTATCCAGAGGCTACAGTGTAATTGAAATTCCATTAGAGATGCTTTTTAACAAGCAAGTGGGGCTAATACATCTTCCCACTATGAAAGACCGCGTGATCTTTGCCAAACGACACAGCACGCTGTAAAATGGGCATCTCATGTTCTTCCCTCCTAACAGCTGCCCAAGCCAAATGGAGACTCGGGGAATACGAAGCGTTCCTGCAGGCTCGATGGCAAAGTGTGGCCAGGACTCCAAGGTCACAGTCAGAAATGTCAGCGGAGGGAATCTCTGGGGTCAGTTATGGACGGCACAGCTCTGATTTCAAATATGCCAGAGAAAATGTGGCTGAAGATTCTGGGGACATGGGCTCTTTTGACTTGGCAGGGTCAGAGGTTACCTGCCTTAGCCAGAGCCCACATGTCCCAGGTAGAGGTTGCCCGTCTTGACCAGAGGTCACCTACCCTAGCCAGAGGTCAGCTGCTCCAGCCAGGGGTCACCTGCTGGTATGGTTTAGCAATAGAACGTCCCCTGAAAGAGCTCATGCATTGATGATGATTATATCAGAGTCAATATAATTAAATCAGGGGGCTGTAATCTCATCAGTGGATAAATCCATTGTAATGGATTTACTGGGTGGTCACGTAGGCAGGCAGGGCGTAGCTGAAGGAAGTGGGACACTGGGGATGTGGCCTGGGGGACTGCGCTTGTGTCCTTGAATCCTTGCTTGCTCTCTCTTGGCTTCCAGCTTCTGTGATGTGAGAGCAGAGCCGTGCACACTCTCTCTGCTCTGTGTGCCATGCTCTGAGATGCAGATGTAACCAGGCCTGGCATGGACTGAACCCCAGAAATCTCCATAACTGTGAGCAAATAAAATTTAAGTGGTGGTGGTCAGGGGTTTGGTGTCACAGCAGTAGAATGCTGACTGAAACACCTGCCTTAGCCATAAGTCACTGGCGCCAGCCAGGGGTTACCTACCTTGGACATAGGTCACCTGCCCCAGCCAGGGTTACAGAGGTCACCTGCTCCAGACAGGGGTCACTTGCCCCAGCCAGGAGTCACCTGCTCTGGCATGAGCTGAGGCAACACGACTCTCACAGGACCTGGGAGCTATCTCCCATGTCTCTCCAGACGAAGAGCCCAAACCTCTGCTGGTGTCATACATGTTAAAATTAAATAATAAATGAGTACTAGTAATGACTGGATCTACCTGCACTGAGAGGCCCACTGTTAATGTGTGCACACCTGTACTGTGTCCATGACGCCTCACATTGAGCCCGGCTCATCCTGACCTCAGCAGGAACGGGAGGCAGCTCTCCCGGGTCCCACAGCTGGCTCCTGGCAGAGAAGTCAAAGCCAGGTCTACCAGCCATGGGCGGCTGCGAGCAGAAGGGCCGGGGTTGCCAACCTGGAGGCCCGCCCCTCCAGCGATGCCCAGGTCCTGCCACCTGGGCTGGGCACTGTCTCCACTTTTCTTATCCCCTCTCAGACCCCAGCCTCTCACCGATTTCTTCCCCCAAATCCCCTGCAAAATGGGCAGAAATCCTGAGTCTGAGGTTGTTTGCTTGTTTATTTGAAATGAAGTTTTATTTCAATTATCTTGATGTTAGGGAAAAAACCCATTTTTAAAAAATCTATGTGTAGCAAGACAAATTAATTCGAGATTAGGGATTTTCTACAGCTTCACAGAAGAGTATCATATAGCCATTAAAAGCAAATTTTAATGGCTATATGATAGCCATTGGATAGCCAGCCATTGGATCTCCACTGGCTGGCATCGATGGATGTGCAAATGCTAAGCAGAAGTGTAAAGGTACAGGGTGCTGGGGGCAGTATAAATCCATTTCCATTTAAAATCAGAAAATAGAGCCCTCTCTGGGGATCTGTGCATGGTGACATGGAGATCTGTGTGGGTGAAGACTTACAAACCCCCTCCCCAGCCAGCGTGGGAGGACCAAGTCAAGGTGAGCCACCTGCCATTTTATGTAGATCTCCCCTACTGTTGGATGGGTCACAGTGAGACTGTGTCACAGCTCACAGCAGAGGTGGGGAGACACAAACGGCAGGAGCAGAGAGTCACTGTGCATGAGGTGGAAGAAGACAGAGTCCACATTCTCTGTGGCAGAACATTAAGACATTGAGATCAGCCCCAGGGGAAATAAGTTAACCACAGAGACTCATCATAGTTGAGCACCAATGAGGACTTACCACACACTGAGCCTGGCAGGACTCTTGACGGACATTATGTCAACTGTTTTTCACAACTGCCCCATGAGGTATTGTCTCTTGTTACATAGGGTAAACTGAGGCACACAGAGAATAGTAATTTCCCTAGTACCCCAAAGTGAGCAGAAGTAGCACTGGGATTCCTTCCCAGGCATCAAATAATATGCTGGGATATTTCAGAGGGGTGTGGACTTTGAGAAGCACTTTTCCTACCTGTCTAGTGAAGGTGATCAAATCTGCCACTTTCTGGAAAAATTCCTTGAGATGAGTGTGTGCACAGAGTTGTCCCTTGGTATCTGCAGAGGGTTGGTTCCAGGACCCCCCCCATGGGTACCAGAATCCCCGGATGCTCAAGTCCCTTATATAAAATGCTATAGTATTTGCATAGAACCTGTGCACATCCTCCTGTACACCTTAAATCATCTCTAGATGCCTTACAATACCTAATACAATGTAAATACTCTAGTTAGCTGTTAAACAGTATTGTTTAGGGAAAATGATTTTTAAAAAGTCTTGTTCAGTACAGACACTTTTTTTTCCTTGACTGTTTTTTCTTTTCTCTTTTCTTTTTTTGTAGTGATGGTATTAGGGATCAAACACAGGGGCATTCTACCTCTGAGCTACACCCTCAGACCTATTTTTTTTTATTTTGAAACAAGGTCTCACTAAGTTGCAGAGGGCCTTGTTAAGTTGCTGAGGCTGGCCTCAAACCTGCAATCCTCCCATCTCAGCCTCCCATGTGCTGGGATTACAAGTGTGTGCCACCACACCAGGTTCTTTGAATATTTTCAGTCTGTGGCTGGTTGAATCCATGGATGAAGAACACATGGGTATAGAAGGCCGACTGTGTGTGTATGTGTATATATGTATACATACTACATATATAACATGTAATATATAAATATGTAATGTAATACAACATGGTATAGATTATATAGATATGATTATCCATGGACTCAGTGCCTGATCAGAGGAGGTACTGCAAAATTAAGTGCCATTGTCACCTGTAATCCCAGTACTTGGGAGGCTGAGACAGGAGAGTCACAGGTTCAAGGCCAGGCTTAGAAAATTAGAGAGCCTCCAGCAACTTAGTGAGACCCTGTTTTAAAAATAAAAAGGGCTTGGGGTGTAGCTCAAAGGCAGAATGCCCCCGGGTTCAATTTCCAACACACACACACACACACACACACACACACACACATACACACAATTAATTGCCATTGGAACCCTGTTGAGAGGGGACAATACTGCTGGATGCGGGTGAGATGGCATGAAAGCTGCTGGCATGGGATAGTCTAGAGAGGAGAGGAAAGCCATAATGCCTCTGGACCTAAGGATAAAAGAGGAGGGTGGCTATGAGACGGGCCAGGGCTTGGAACAGGAGACAACGCCAAGAAGTCAGGCAGACATGGACTGAGTGTGTAGGGAGGGCGGTGCCCAGCAAGGGTGAAGGCATGGGGCGCTGCCCCCAGGCCGGAGCAGTGATTCCTCATCTTGCCTCCTAGGACACTGGCCTCTCCCTCTCCCTGGCCATCCATGACTTAGACGGCCATTGCTGATTTCGTCCAACGATATTCTGGTGCCCAGTGAGAGAAGGCGGCTCCTGGCTGCTGCCCTGGGGAACCACCCTTCCATTTAACTCCAACACTGATGGCAGGGGGCTGGGGACAGTCAAGACCTGGGGGATCAGGTCTTCTGAGAGGTTCTTGGCATGAGGGCAGAGGGGTAAAGAGAAACCCAGAAAGGAAAAGAACAGGTTCTGGTTGCTAGGGAAGTAGAGGGAAACAAGCAAACCAGTTTCTTTTTTTGGGGGGTGGATACTGTGGATTGAGCTCAGGGGCATTCTACCACTGAGCTACATTCCAGCCCTATTTTATTTTTTTATTTTGAAACAGGGTCTCACTAAGGTACCACACCCTGGCCTTGAACCTGAGGTCCTCCCATCTCAGTCTCTCACATTTTTGCAAACAGGTTTACATGTGGACAGATGGGGGGTGGGGCGGGGTGACAGTTCATCCATAGATCTGTGCTTTCCGGGTACTGTCATGTAGCTTTGGAACATGGGGATGCGCTTTGAAGTGAAGACGGAGAGGGAACCCATGCGCTGTAACATGCTCAGGCCTTCCTCTGCTGTCACGATAATATTTCAATCATTAGATCTGAGCTAAACACAGATTTAATTTACCAAATAATGTTTTAATGACAGCGGCGGTGGCACCCAGCAGCGCTCCAATTTATGCACAACTTCAAGATAAATTACTTCTTTTGACTTGCAGAGAAAGATGTCTAATTAGAAAGATTTTCAAATATAAAGAACTGTCACTGCGAAGCATGTAATTTCATCAGTATAAAGTCACTCATTACCATATGGAAACATTACCACTTCATACGCTGCTTATCTAGGACGTGGTCCAGGTAGCGCTAGAAAACGGGCCATGACATGGAAGATGGTGGCCAGTGGGTGGCTCAGCCGTCCCACACTAGCTGATGTCACTGACCAAGGCCTTTGTTCCATCTTCAGATCGAGCCACAGGATGAATATTGTTGCCATAAAAGAGTCCTTTTTCTGTTGTATGTCATTGTATTCTTGTGTTCTAGCCAGGTGTACCTTCAGATTAGGATGTGCACAAGGGTACGTAAGATGCTAAAGATTCCCATCCAGCACTGGCGTTTAACACGGTTTCTCTCTCTCTCTCTCTCTCTCTTTTTTTTTTTTTTTTTTTGGTGGTACCAGGGGTTGAACCCAGGGGCATTCTACCTCCGGGCTACACCCCCAGCCCTATTTTTTATCCTTTATTTTGAAACAGGGTCTCACTAAGTTGCGGAGGGCCTCACTAAGTAGCTGAGGCTGGACACGAACCCGGATCCTCCGGTCTCAGCCTCCCAAGTACTGGGATTACAAGCGTGCGCCACCACGCCCAGTTTACAAGGTTTCTCTTAAGAGTTGCCTCACATGTGCAACAAGATAAAATCGCACTTAACTCTGTCTATCATATGCAATCTTGGAATCTAGAGGAAGACAATGAAATAGCTGAACTTCTGCAACCTCACCCCAGATAAACGCAAAGTGAGATGGGACAGGGCTTGGACTAGAAAACAAGGCCCAGGTGTTGACCTTCACCAGTATCCAAGCCAAGATCTAGAGACTGGGTTTTGTGGTTGCATAAAGATATGCCTTTGAAGTCAGTTTGGCGTGCGGGTGAAGGAGGTCGGGAACCCTGTCTCCGTGGGTCCTGCAGGGTGAATAGGAGTTAGCCAAGTGGACTGATTCCAGGAAGCATTTTAGGAAGAGGCTGGCATGGGCAATGTCAGAGCCCTGACACGAAATGCCACCCCGAGGGTGTTGCAGGCCGCTCTGGCGTCTGTTTGCTTTATAGACAATGGGGAGGCGCAGGTAGGCACTGAGCAGGGTGGCAAGGTGACTCGACTGCAATTCTGAGAAAGATGGGTTTGTGGTGCGGCGTGGGTAGGCAGGGGCCAGCGATGGGGGATCGTTTAGAAGTATGCTGTATTGTTTTCTGATTAAAGGTGCGTGCATGCTCTGTGGGAAAGCTGAGCCAGACCTGCACCCTGGAAACTAACTGAAGGACAGCGCAGGAGAGACCGTGAGGTCACCCTGCTGCGTGCCCTGGTGACCCTAACACTGTGATTTCTCTTTTAACGCAGAAAACCATCCATTACCCTTAGAAACTATGGTCACCTCCCGCCCAGTATTTGTTACCCAGAATGTTGCTAATATGTTAAAAATAAAAATAGGAAGGCTACCAAGAAGATCTGGCATTATGTCTAAGGAAATCACATCCATGAGCAAGAGGGGGGGAGGGAAGGGGGAGGGAGGGAGGGAGGGAGGGAGGGAGAGAGAGAGAGGAAGGAAGGAAGGAAGGAAGGAAGGAAGGAAGGAAGGAAGGAAGGAAGGAAGAGATAAAAATAGGGCCGGGGGTGTAGCTCAGAGGTAAAATGCCCCAGGGTTCCAGCCCCAATCCCGCAAAAAAAACAAAAAGCTCTGATTTTGCACTTATTCTTAAAGATTCTTGGCCACGAACTAAAGCTTAGGTCAAAGTTCAAAAGGGACTCATCATCTTAAGTGAAAAGTTCTGGTCAAATCTACTTTTCTCCAGTCTATTGGTCATAGATGGGGATTTTAAGCCACAGATCAAGAGCTAAAACTATAGCGTCCGATTTACTTCCAAATTGACCTATAACTAGTTGTGTATGGTCCATAGAAAGGTCTGGATTCATTTCAGAATGGCCTGACACACACAGCCATCTGGAGTGTCCTTGGGATGCCCTGTTCTGTCTGTTTGGTTGGTTGGTATTGAGGATTGAACCCAGAGGTGTTTTACCTCTGAGCTATACCCCCAGCCTTATTGATTGATTGATTGATTGATTTTCTGTTTATTTGGTACTGGGGATTGAACCCTGGGGCGGTCTACCTCTGAGTTATCCCCCCAGTCCTATTTTATTTTTGTTTTGAAACAGAGTACTGCTAGGTTCCTTAGAGTCACACTACTTGCTGAGGCTGTCCTTGAGCCTGCGATCCTCCTGTCTCAGTCTTCCAAGAACTGGGATTAAAGACATGCATCACTGTCCCTGGCTATTTTATTATTTTTGAAACAGGGGCTCAGTAAATTGTTGAGGGTCTTGCTAAGTTGCTGAGGCTGGCCACAAACCTGCGATCCTCCTGTCTCAGCCTCCCAAGTACTGAGATTACAGGTGTGTGCCACCACACCTGGCTGAGATGCCCTGTTTAAATACAACCTAAAGTTGTTCTTTCTTGTTCTCAGGCTTCTAAAAGAAGGAATAATCTCTTGTTGTATATAGAAGGTCCAGTAATTACAATGGTGTTATGTCCTACTAAACCTGTTGTAAATTAAAAATACGGTATGTGAAAGTGCACTGAATACGCCTGATGAGGTAGAATAGAAGAGACAAAATTTTAGGTAGAAAGGAGACAAATTGGGAAGGAAAGGAAATATAGTTTTAAAAAAAGGAAATCTAAAACTCTTAGCTTCTGCAGGGCTTTCCTGGGACTTGGCGAAGAGCCAAACAATGGGCTAGTTTCACATCTGAAATTCCTGAAGCGATTGCATTCTAGAGAAAGAGCTTCAGCTTCTGCCAGAACTCCACTTGCCTCGGTTTCCAGGGGAAAAAATCCCAGGAAAAAAGTCACACCTCTTTGTTAGAAGAGCTCTACACTCCGCTGGGTACCCGACTTCTTGTCTCCCGCACCTAGGAGGGAATCCACATCTTTTGCATGCTGAAACTTCAAAGGGGAGGCCGCCATCCCATGGTACCCCACTTCCCGCCCTGGTCCTGGCCACCCCCCTTCTCCAGTGGGCATATAAAAAAGATTGTAAATATCTGGGGAGCGCATATGTGCTCTCTCTCTGCAGCCGCTCTCTGCGCCCCTTTGAGCCCCTCTCTGCCGCGGTCCGCTGCGGCTCTCGTACCTTTGAGATGGCCTGCAACTTTTCTGAACTTGTATCCTCACCTTTCTTGAATTAAACCTATGCCTTTATTTCTGACTGGCGCGTGCTGAAATTCTTCTTTGACACGAAAGCCAAGAAACCACAGAAATCATCGTGTCTCCCCATGACACACCTAACCTACCAAACATCACAATGCAACATGAAGTGCCGGTTTCTCGCCCTTGTGGTTGTGTGGCTGGCTGGGAGCTGTGGTTTGCTGCCGCTGCTCAGCATTGTAAAAGATGATTGGACTGCATATATCGGTAGCCCAGGAAAAGATGAACATTCAAAGTATGGCTTCTACTAAATGTGCATCACTTTCACACCCATAGTGCAAAGAATTGTAAGCCAAACCATTGCAAGGAACCACGTATATATAGTTTCTTAACTTTTATGTTTTTATCACTTTCCACCTTTTTCTACACCCAGCCATTATTATATTGTACATACATCCATGTAAACACAGCAAAGCTTAGGACTACATCTCAAAATGGATCACCAACATAAAAAATTCTGCTACAATGAAATTAGTTTTACCTTGAAAATCACAGAGAAAGGAAAGTGTTCAAAGAAGATGGACACATGTTGTAATTGAGAAAAGGGCCAGGGTTAACTAGAACTGAGCATTCATGTAAAGCCGTTTAGCACCAAGAGGGGATCACTGGAGGTCAAGGCTGGTTCACCAGCATCAATGGCGGCAGGATGACATGCTATTCTTTCACTTCTTTGTTAGTCAGCTTTTTTATATATTAATGTAATTAATTTTTTGAGCAGAATATTTTTTAATTTGTTGCATTGTAATTTTATATCATATTGGGGTACAGAGTGTCAGACAAATACAAGTGCATAAAGAACAACAAAATCACTCCATTTGCAGGAAAATGGATGGAACTTAAGAATATCATACTAAGTGAGTATAGCCAGTCTCAAAAAACAAGAGATATATGTTTTTCTTATGTGTTAGTCAGCTTTTGCATCATGGGGACCAAGACACCCGAGAAGAACAACTCAGAGGAGGAAAGGTTTATTTGGCTCATGGTTTCAGAGGTTCACCCATGGTCAGCTGGCTCCAAGGTAGAAACATCATGGCAGCCGGGCGCGGTGGAGGAAAGCTGCTCAGGTCATGGCAGTCAGGAGGCAGAGACAGAGAAAGGAGGCGTCCAGGGACAGATATAATCCTCTATGCCTCATCCTCAGTGACCTACTTCCTCCAGCTCTTCCCCACCTCTGAAGCTGGCTGCACTGGGAACCAGGCTGTCAACACATGAATTTTGGGGGAACACTAGATCCATGCCACAGCACACTGATGGGATAAAGGTAGGGTGGACACAGTATATCTGTGGCAACCATCAGTCAGATTTGAATTTTCTCCTGCAGCAGAGAGCCTTGATGAGAAAATTCTATCAGGAGACACAATATTCTGCTCACTGTCATAATGTTTGAAAGAAGTTTGACATGTCCATTGTCACAAATTTGCAGGAGGCACAATCTGGGATGTGTGGGGAATATGGTTAGAACACTGAATCAGGGATCAAGAGATCAGTTGATGGGCTTCCATGAGTAAGAGGAAACTGACAGGAGATAAATGTCCAGTCTTGCACTTGGGTTTGAAAAATAAAAAAACAATTTGAAGTTTCCGAATTCTGAGTTCATCTATTTATTCCAGAAATATTTGAGGGTGTCTTTGATGTGCCAGGTATTTTTCTCAGATTAGGGGTGCAGGAGTGAATAAAACCAAGAAACCAAACAAATCCTCTGGGGCATTGAAAGGGGGTACTATGGTTTGGATGAGTGTCCCCCAAAAATCCATGTGCTAAAGGGTTGGTCCCCAAGGTAGCACTACTGGGCAGTGCTGTGGACCTTAAAGAGGTGGGGTCTAGTGGGAGATCTTTAGGTCTTTGGGGGTGTGCCCTCAAAAGGGACCTGGGGACCCCCGCCTCAGTCCCCTCTCTCTCATTGCTTCCTGGCTCAAGACTGTTGGCTCTAACATACTGGTACAATGGTGTGACTCTCTCACCAGAAGCCCAAACCAATGGGGCCACCCCATCTTGGACTTGAACCTCCACAACTTTTTTTGTGGATTTATGCATTTAATTTGCTTAACAATTATAAACAGGAATCTCAGTTTAAATTTAGAGAATTTAAGTTGTCTGGTGTTGGTAAAGTTTGAAAACTTACTCTGAAAACCAAAAGCCAAAAACCCTAGTAGCTTCCCCCCCCCCATAATTTATAATACTCATTAGTATTCAGTAAGGGATAGGGGGTTCATCAGAGCCAAACTTAACCTCTGCTTCATAAGTAGCCTGTGTCAGGTATTTCACTGTAGTAACAAAAGCTGACAAATTTGGGTGTAAGTGGGGAAAATTAAAATGGGTGGGGCAAGAGCTGGAGATGGAGAAGCAGTTTTGAACGGGGTTGGCCTCACTGAGATGTTGATGTTTGAGCAAAAACTTAAAGATGAGGGTAGTGGAGCTATAGCTCTCTGGGAAAGAAGGTCCCAGATTTTGGGACCAGGGAGGAGGGATACTGCTAGATCTCAGCAATTAGGGAAGTTGGGAGGGGAAGCTGGAGGAGCACAAGGGATGGCTTCAGATCTGAGGAACTTGGCTTTTAGCCTGAGGGAGTAGAATGTCTTCAGAGAGTTTCCAATGTAGGAGTGACAGGATTTGGAATGAACTTTGGAAGAATCCCTGTGGCTCAAAAAGTAACTCAAGCATTACTTTTTCAAGTAATTACACCAGTAATCCCAGTACTTGAGAGGCTGAGACAGGAGGATCGTAGGTTCAAGGCCAGGCTCAGCAATTGAGTGAGGCCCTCAGCAACTTAGCGGAACCCTGTTTACAAATGAAAAATAAAATAGGGCTGGAGGTGTAGCTTTGAGATAGAGTGCCCCTGAGTTCAATCCAAAAATACCAAAAAATAAAAAAGAATAAGGGCAACTCAGTGGAAATAGGGTTATGTGCCTTCTGTAATATAGCCTGGGACTCTATACAACCTTGATAAAAACCCAGCCTCAATAGAAAAGAATTCACACTAGGAAAATTCACACAGGAATTCAGAGAAGAATGTTCTCAGCCACATGGTGTCATATGAGTAAAACTATACAGCTCAATTTCAGCACCAGGTAAGAATATACCTCCTAGAAGTTCAATGGCATATACAAAAATTTAAGAGTCATCTTTTTCTTTTCATATAACTGTAATCTAACCTTTGAATTATGATCAAATCATTTAATGTTGGTCAACAGAATCACTCTTTTCTGTATTCATCAGCATCTTCGCAGCTAAAATCTAAAGACCTGACCATGTAACTTGAGGAAGGAAGATTTCTTTGCTCACAGTTTTCTTTGGCGATATTGGGGTTCAGGCCATGTGAGGCCGGGGACCGCAGATCTCAGGGCATGGAGGTGAGAGGCAGAGAGAGGGAGAGGGCAAGGCTGTGTTCCTCACATCATGGAGGACAGAAGCAAGAGGGAGAGTGTGTGGAGGAGGAGCCATATATAATCACTCAGGCTTCACCCCTAGGGATCCACCTTCTCCGCCATACCCTGCTGGCCTAGGCCACCACCCAGATAAGATATTTACTGGGTTGCTGGGATTACAACCCTCATGACTCGATTATATCAACTCCAAACACCAATTAATGAGCTCTTCAAGGGCCATTCTATATCTAGCTATAACAATCTTAGACCTAGTTTGAGGGCTTCAACTCAAATATCTATCAAGGATGGTTCGCATTAACAGAAAACCCAGTTGGAGGGGAAGGGCCTGTGTCATGTGACCAAGCACAACAGACAGGGCAGGGTGACCTCATGTGCACAGCTGACTGTCAGGCCTCAGCTGCTCTCTCTATTGCAGAATGTACTTCCCAGACCTTCTGGAAAGTTCACCAGACCTCACACATGAGCACTATCCCCTCTACCCTGAAAAACCTGCTCTCACCAGCAAGTGTGTGTGTGTGTGTGTGTGTGTGTGTGTGTGTGTGTGTGTCCACCCCCCACGGGACAACGAAAAACAAAATCTTAGCATATATACCCATATTAAAGGAAGTAAAATCCAAAGAGTCCATTTTATGTCCACACAATTGCAAAGACAAAACAAATGTCAGGATGTGAAATCCAGATTGTTACCATATCTATTGAAAATAAACAGAACAGTTTAATCAGGAAAGTGTGCAAGCTATACTGCCTACAAACTGGCATCGATCGTGAATAAATGAATGTTGGCTTTCTGCATTTCATACATGGGAATTATTTAGATGGCGCACTGACAAATTGGAATCTAAACTAACAATATAAATGATAACACAAATTAGAACCATCCCGAGGCTGCCAGAAACAGGACGAAGGCAGTGTTTTGGTGTCCTACAGTTTGAAAGACTCATTGGTAACACAGTGAATTCAGAGCAAGGCAGGGGCGTGAGGGCGGAGTCAGCACTTAACCTATCATAAATTAATACAAACTGTTTTCCATTTTCTGAGACACTGAAAAGCAACTTCTCCTGACCAGAGACATCTCTGCATAAGAGCATCCACAGTCGAATGCAAACACGACCAAACAAGCTATAAATTATTTAACTATTTCTATTCACTGTTTCTTAAAGGTTTGCTAAAATTCACCTGTAAATCTATCTAGATTCCAGACCTAATTCAAATATTTTAATTCTTACTTCTCTTCCTCCTCTTCTTCTTCTTCCTCCTCCTCCTCTTTCTTCTCCTCCTCCTTCTCCTCCTCTTCTTCCTCTTCTTCCTCCTCCTTCTTCCCAGGACCATTTACTTCCAAACTACACCCCAAGTCCTTTTAATTTTTCATTTTGAAACAAGGTCTCTCTAAATTGTGGAGAGTCTCACTAAGTTGCTGAGGCTGGCCTCGAACCTGTGTTCCTCCTGTCTCAGCCTCCCAAGTACTGGGATTACAGGTGTGCACCACCACACCCAGCCCTATTTCTTCTTATGTTGATTTTGGCTCTTCATATCATTTATGAAAACCAACCATTTCATCTACATCTTCAAATATATCGGCATAAAGCTGCTAATTACCATATGTCTAAAATCTTTTCTTGATATTATGTTCCGTTTTCATTTCTTTGTTTCTTCTCTGTTTTGTCTTAATAATAATAGAAAGCTGTGGATTCATAACTCTTTCCAGAGAAATTTGAGTTTCTTTATTGTTTCTTGGATTTTAATTTCATTACATTTTTTATTCTTAAATTATTTTTTGTGGATTTATGCATTTAATTTGCTTAATGATTATAAACAGGAATTTCCATTTAAATTTAGAGAATCTAAGTTCTCTGGTATTGGTAAAGTTTGAAAACTCAACTCTGAAAACTGAAAGCAAAAAGCCCTAGAATCTCCCTCCCCCTAAAAGTTTGCAATTCTCGTTGGTATTCAGTAAGGGAGCTCATCCACATTGCCTTCACTCAACAGATGTGGGAGTCTGCAGGGTGAGCCGTCTGCTGGCTGAATTAGGCACCATGGATGCAGAAGATGTAAGTCTGCACTCCAAAAAGGAAACAGAAGAAAAATGAAAATGAATAAGAATGGCACAATTAACAATATCGATGACGACTAAGTGGTCGGTCCACTTAGTTACTTATTATGTGCTGAGCAATGTTTGGAGAATTTCATATGGAATTTAATCCTCCAGTGACCTTATCAGGAAAGATGGATGCAAGGTAGTATTATTTTGTTTGTTTGTTTGTTTTTGTTGTACTGGGGATTGAATCCAAGGGTGTTCAGCCTCTGTCTGAGATACAGCCCCAGCTCTATTTTATTGGGAAAGATGGATGCAAAGTAGTATTATTTGTTTGTTTGTTTTTGTGGTACTGGGGATTGAATCCAAGGGTTTTCAGTCTCTGAGATACACCCCCAGCTCTATTTTATTTTTTATTTTGAAACAGGGTCCCACTAAGTTGCAGAGGGCCTCACTAAGTTGCTAAGGCTGGCCTCAAATCTGTGATCCTCCTGTCTTAGCCTCCCAAGTACTGGGATTACAAGCATGCGCCACTGTCCCGGCTGGTACTATTAGAATGTCCATTTTACAGAAGAAAACCTGCAGAGACGGAGGGTAAGAGCTAGCCAGTGATTCGCCTATACTGCAAAACACGAGTAGGGGTACATTATGGAGTCTTAATTTGAACTTTAGTGGGAGTTTTGTTATGATTTTCACAGTTGCCAAAGCAGACTGGGCGCTGCGGTTAGTTACGTTATTTTTCCTTCTTGTGATCTCACATTCTTTTTAAAAAAAGTTATCAGTACATTATGATTATACATCACAATGAGGTTCACAGTCACAGAAACACGCTTGCACACAGCACTGTCCTGTGTTTCTCTCTTGTCCTACCCCTCTCCCTCCCTGACCCCACACACAACATTAAAATCGGTGTTGACAACTTCATACATGAATACAGGATTATTGAACTGTTTCCTTTATCAAATCTCCCCTTTCACCTCCCTACCTTCTTCCCCAAATCCCCTTACAATACTCTTCTAATATCTCCCATTACTTATTTGAAGTCTTTTTGGTTTCTCAAATTTTCTCTAGCTTCTACCTGCGAGTGAAGACATATGGCCTTTCACTATCCTCCCAAAGGAACTGAAATCCGAGTATTACAGTGATACAGGCGTACCCCTGGTGCCAGCATCACAATTCACAAGACCCAAACTAGGGGGCCAGCCCAGGGGTCCATCAACGGATGAATGGATTGAGAAGCTATGGAATACACATACAATGGAATTTCACTCCGCTATAAAAAAGAACAAAAATATGGAATTTGCTGGAAGACGGGTGGAACTAGAGAATATTGTGCTAAGCGTGATGCCCTATTTTAAAGTCCTTTGCTCTGGGGAACGTAGACTTTCTCCTTCCTTTGCTGTTTGCGCTGACTTCCGCAGGCAGCCTCTCCCGTCATCTGTCAGACGCCTATCGCCAGCTCGGTCATCATCTGACTGATTGACTAACTCGCTCATCATGTGCCACTCAGGATCGGGCCTTCCACACCGGGGCTGGCCGCAGTCTGACGCGTCCACTGCCTGTCAGCTCTGCCAGTCAAAGCAGCACTTCCTTTAGGATAACTCCCAGGAGCTCACTTGTCAGATTATATTCTTCCTTTTTGCTTATTAACCCCCCTTTGGATATTTCAATATCACACACACAATATATATATATATAGATAGATAGATAGATAGATAGATATAGATATATATAGATATAGATATATATAGATATATAGATATATATATAGATATATAGATATATAGATATATATATATATAGAGAGAGAGAGAGAGAGAGAGTGTGTGTGTGTGTGTGTGGCACTGGGATTGAACCCAGGGGTGTTCTACCTCAGAGCTACACCCCCAGCCCTATTTGTTTTTTTAAATTTTGAAACAGGGTCTTGCTAGGTTGATGAGAGTCTCACTACTTCTGAGACTCTCCTTGAACCTGCGATCCTCCTGTCTCAGCCTCCCAAGTACTGGGATTACAGATATGTGCCACCATGCCCGGCTCTGTTTCTTAGATTTTTTTTCTTCTTGTCCTCCCTGGACCAACCATTGGGCTTGTGTGTTTACTCTCAGATGACATCGTTTACTTCTCATCGTTTGACAGCTTTTCAGACTCCATTCAGCCAGATACTGAAGCGTGTGCATTGTAGCCCTAATTCCTACTAGGTCGAAGCCACACCAATTTTGTTCTGTGTAAAGTGACTTAGAAATTGCATGAGGATGACATCTAAATTAAAGAATACTCACTGTGGCATCGGAATATCTGGAACAAAACATGCATTAGCACGCCCACTTCCTTTTATGAGAAAGAAAACCTGGGGTAGCAACAGCATTAAAGAATATCATACGGCAGCATTTTTAAAAAAATTAAAAATATACAAATAATTTATTTGTTGTACAAAATGGAAATATGTTCTCTCCTCAGTGACTGAAAAAATTTTCTCTTTAGTCTCTTATGGATTGTTGTGTTTAAAAGTATGTGCACTTAAAGGAAAAAGGTAGGGCTAAAGTACTGTACACCCAAGACAGCTGGATTACACCTGGCTTTCCTGGGTCTCCAACTTAGAGATGACAGATTCTGAACTTCATTGATCTTGCAAAATCTTGTAAGCCAATTCCCATAATAAATCTCTTCTTACATATCTCTACATGTATCCTATTGGCTCTGTCTCACTGAAGAGTCCTGACTAATACACCTTCCTTTCAAAAATTTATAAAAAGACACGCATATGCATGCACACAATCACACACCTTGAATAACACCGTTCTATCCTAAGAGAATGGGGGCATGTCCTAAAATAGTGAGTGGTTGGCTACCTCTAAAATTCAAATTTTAGCCGGGCGTGATGGTGCACACTTGTAATCCCAGTACTTGGGAGGCTGAGACAGGAGGATTGCAGGTTCGCAGCCAGCCTCAGCTACTTAGTGAGGCCCTCTGCAACTTAGTGAGACCCTATTTCAAAATAAAGAATTAAAAAAAATAGGGCTGGGGTGTAGCTCGGAAGTAGAATGCCCCTGGGTTCAATCCCCAGTACTGCAAAATAAATAAATATATATATATATAAAATAAAACTCAAATTTTGATGAAACCAGAAGAAATTCTTGGAAATTGTCTAGGAGTCTCCAAATGAGAGAAAAAAAAAACACAGCCTCTATGAATACAAGCCGACTGCAATGATTGTGAAGGAAGAGATAAGAACAGCTAGTGTCTAGAAGGAAACATACTAAGAAGAGATCTCACGACAACAGAAAACAGGCCCAAGTAAAGCCAAAATCTGCACTGGAAATAGTAAAGAGCAGGCCGGATACTGTGAAAAATAAATTGGTAAAAATATTTGCTATAGAGTCGTATTTTATACTTCTCTCCATTTTTGCAAGGTTTTTTTCCATCTGCTCTCCAAATCCACCATGCACCCGTTAGTGCTGTCTGGGGACTGAGTTTGGTGGACCCGGGCTCTCCTGTTCTCCATGGGGCTCAGACACAGGAGTAACTGGGGAGAGACGTCTAGAACAGGGAGGGAAGAGTGTGGGGTATTGCTTTCCGCCCTGCTGGAGCACCCTGCAGCCTGCATTCTGCCACCAAAGGCCATACCTATTCACAGGTGATCCTTCCTTTTTTGTTTTTTTTTGGTGTTAGGGATTGAATCCAGGGGTATTATACCTCCAAGCTACACCTCCAGACCTTTTATATTAGTTTTGTTTGAAACAGGGTCTTGCTAAGTTGCTGAGGGTCTCACTAAGTTGCTGAGGCTGGCCTTGAACCTGTGATACTCCTGTCTCAGGAGTGCCCCATTGCACCAGGTGGTCCTTCCTTTAGAATTCAGTTCTCACTCCAGCCACTCCCTCCCTCTGATCTTCATGCCCAGGGACCTGCACATCTCTCAGGCTTCTGCTAACCCTGAGCACCTCACCACTCCTACAGGCTCCCCTTAGCCTGGTCCCCACCTTTGTAAAGAGCCTCCTCCTTAAACCCTGCCTTACTTAATTTGCATATGTTATGGGTTTCCTATTGCGTCCTGAAGAATGCAGGGTCCATACAACCCCAGGACTCCTCCAGGACAGAGCCCTTGGATCTTCATGTCTTTTTCTAAACTCTAGTTCTAGGCAATATTTTGACTTCTAAAGGGTTCAATTGCTTTTTAAAAAAAAAGTTTGAAAACCACTGATGGAAATAAACTTGAGAAGTGCTCATGAGAATACCAAAAAAAAAAAAAAGAGAGAGAGAGATGCAAACAGAGAGAAAAAAATAAATCTCACACTTGGAGAAGCAGAGATTTAAATAATCAATAATACATGTTTCCAGAGAAGAACCCAGAACGAATCATTCTGTTCTCATTATGGAGTGAAACTCACATTGACTTCGGAACTTTCCTCCCATTACTAATGCCAGGAAAACGGATTGCTCATGGATTCTGCCTCCAAGCAAATTGCTCTTCTGATGAAAGCAGCAGATGGCTACCTTCGTTCATCCACGGTGGGAAATATATAGCACCCAGGCGCCCATCCCGAAGAGATGTACACAAACTCCCAGTGCAGGAAAACTCAAGTCAGATGCTAAGCACCTGGTGGAGGAGTAAAACCAGTGGGCTACATAAGGGGTCCCCAGAAAAAGAAGGCTTTAGAACCTCTGTCTCTCTATGAAATAGAGCAAGAAGCAAGGCTGAGATGCACAGAATTTTAAAAATGAAAACTTGATCCTTTTCCATAAGGAGATTTTTAAATTAACTTCCTTGTGAGCTAATGAACTATTTCAACAGTGATGGTGGTCACCAAGTGCTTACTTTTGTTTAAAATCATTGAACTCTATACTTGAAATAAATGCATCTTGTTCTATGTGAGAATGAGAAGATTCTTTTGTAATTTGATAAATGTAAGACTGAGGGTATTTAAGAAAAATCAAAAGATAGCCCAGAAAGGAAGAGATGAGATGTATTTTTTAAAAATATATCATTGACATAGAAGTTTAAAATAACGTGCTAAGGATAAGTGTACCCAAGGATATGCAAGTTTTCTATAGAGAAAATCATAATACTCAGATGAGATACTTAGTAGAAGGCTTAAAGAAATGGAAGGATGTGATATTTCACAATCAGGACCACTCAGAACCATAAAGTGTTGATACTTCCTGCTATGGTTCAGGTAAGTGTATCCCCAGGGTCCATGTGTTGAAGACTTCCTGCCCAGCCCCCGGCGCTCCTGTGAGGTGGTGCGACCTTTAAGAGGTGGAGTCTAGTGGGAGGTGTTTAGGTCATTAGGGGGATGCTCTCAAAGAGAATAGTGGGACCCTACTCCCTTTACCTCTCTGTTTTTGCTTCCCTGCCAGGTGGTGACTGGTTTGGGTCTGCTCCATACACCTTTCATGATATGCTACCTTGTTCAAAGCAATGGGGCTGCTGGGCACGGGTGTGCATGCCCATAATCCCAGAACTTGGGAGGCCAAGGCAGGAGGAGTCTAGGTTCAAGGCCAGCCTCAGCAATTTAGTGAAACTCTCAGCAACTTAGTGAGACACTTTCCAAATAAATAAATAAATAAATAAATACATAAATAAATAAAATAAAGCCAGGCAGCCAGCTGGGGGTATAGGTCGGAGGTAGAATGCCCCTGGATTCAATACCCAGTAAAAAAAACAAAACAAAACAAAACAAAAAACAAAAACAATGGGACCAACCAATCATGCACTGAAACCTCTTAAACTGTAAACCAAAATAAACCTTTTTCTCTATATAAGTTCATTATCAAAGATATTTGTTATAATAACAGAGAGCTGACTACCACATGCCCTAAAATGACATACAGATATAATAAAATTTCAGTAAAAATCCCAACAAGGGATTTTGCAGGGAATCTGTCAAACTGATCCCAAAATCTTCACGGAAGAGCAAAGGGCCAAGAACCGTCACGACTCTTGGAGAAAAACTGTAAAGACCTGTGCTTTGGTAACAATACCACACATATAAGAAAGACATTTCCTTTTCTGCTCCAAAAGTCACTCTGCAGGTAATAGGTGTAACTGATTTTAAAAACTTGGATTAATCATTAGATAATATTGTTTACCTAGTGTTTAGTGAATTTCGATAAACTTTTCTATCAATTATTGAACCACACACACTGAAGGTCAAAACTAATTTGAGTCTTCTTTTCATTCCTAATTGGAATTTTTGTATTTCAATAAAACACTTAAGCCTACAACGATTTGATTGGGTACACGTAAAACCAGGGTAAGACATGCATGTTTCAATATTACCACTACTTATTATATAGCATAAAATTATTCAGGGATCAAAGACAAGATCCAGGAGTGATAGTCTTCATTAAAAGAAGTTGGGCACTTGAAAGGAAATCTGGCAACTCATAACTTATAAGGTAGAAAAAAATTTTTTAAGCTGGATAAGTAGAGACAGTTCCTCCGCATTGCGTATTAAATTCACTTTCAATTAGCATAGTTCACCATTTTATTCTTATGATTGGTGTGCTTGCTAATACTTTTGAAATTAACCGTGCCGCAGACAGACATATCGCATACTTCACAGCTGTAATAATTTCTCTAATGCTATATCTTTATAACAGTAATTGCCTTCTTTCTGAAAGAATTCGCATTTTGAATCTACCGACACTTCATCTATTACTTTTCTTATATTAGAGCTACCTCAGCATATTAGATTTTTTTCTTAATGACTTCTCTTTCTATTAGGAGACCAGAAAGACCCCAGGGCAAAGGAAGTCTATTAGGAAAGGGAAGCATTATAGTGGAGGCTGGGATTTCTAAGGTAGATACCAGATAATTCTTGCCAAGAATAGATGGAGCAGAAGATCCTCCATCTCCTGTGAAGGTTTCCTGTGGATTTTGACATTCCTTTAAAAACAAAAGGCTAAGCCAGGCATGGCCGCACACATCTGTAATCCCAGTATTTGGAAGGCTGAGGCAGGAGGATCTCAGGTAGAGACTAGCCTCAGTAACGTAGAAAGCTCTCAGTAACCTAGGGAGACCCTGTTTAAAAAAATAAAAAATAAAAAGGGCTGGGGGTGTTGCTTGGAGGTAGAATGCCCATTGGTTCAATCCCCAGTACCACAAACATGCAAAAAAATAAAGCTATGAAAATTTGCAGAACTCATCAATACTACTGTGAATTAAATTGCCGACATAGTACACCCATGTAAGTATGTCACTGGTCAATGTACTCCCACCCTGTCGAGGTGTCACCCTGCTTCACTGTTCCCCGGTCAACAATGGTTGGCTTGACAAATCAACAGACCAGCTTGTTTAAACCACATGGACCAGGGGCTAGGGGACTCTAGGCCTGACAGCCGCTCTCTTGCAGACAGTAAGTATCAGGTGGGGGCAAAAAGAGTCCCTGTGGCCCCTGGGGTTGAGGAGCTACTTACAGGTGTCTGCCCAAGAAGCACATCCAAGAAACTACTCGATGAACAGGCTGGGCCGTGGGGGGCAGTCCCCCCTCCCCTGATGCTCCACGTTCTCAAGCACAGACTGAGGACAACTGCGAAGCTGGAGAGAAGATTCAAGAGCAAGTCGGGAGTTCCGCTCTTGCTGTCCTGGCTTCTGGAAGTTTCTACAGTTGGACATGCCTCTGTTATTTCCTGCTTCCTGGATTTCGTTTGTGTTGTTCGGCTGGCCTGAGAGCATGCCACTCCCTAACACACCTGCCCACCAAAGTCCACCCACCCAATACTGAGGCTGAATCCCATTCTCACCAGAAAACTCACGCTGGGCCTATCTTCCCCCACTTCAACACAGGTGGAAGTAGCAGGACACAACAGAAAGAGACAAGCCCGGATCTTGCTACCCAAGCTTCAGTAGTTACGGCCCCTGGGACCATGGCCAACTACATAACCCCTTTGAAGAGCCGTGTTCCTCGTTTATAACTAAATCCTCATCTTGCAGAGCTGTTGGGGGGATAATGTCTACAAAGTACCAGGTAGGCATCAGCTTCCTTTCCTCTTCCTAAATAAAAATTATATAAAGAATCCAATTCTTTATTTATTACATCATTTGCAGGGAAATGGATGGAACTGGAGAATATTATGCCAAGTGAGATTAGTCAGCCACAAAAAGTGAAGGGCCAGATGTTCTCCCTCATACGCGGAAGCTAGGGAGAAACTGAGACAGGAGGGACTCCAGACAAAGGAGGAGAAACCTTAGTGGAGTGAAGGGGGGACCTCACTGAGGGAGATGGGAGGGGGAAGGAGGACTCGAAGAGGGAAACACCTCAATGGACAAGATGGACACACACAAACTTATCAAAGCCAATCACTGCGCTGAGTACAAGAAGGTGGGAGGGAGAGGGAGTGGCGTGGGAACTGGGGGAGGACTCACGAGTGCTGTGTGCAGGTATGCCTCTATCACCCTGAACTTCATCATGAGGTATGACTATAATGCACCAATAAAAAAAAGTGAAAAAAATTAAGTTCTAACTTACAAAGATTTCTTCCCATTGTCTTATATAGCTAGCCCTCCGTATTCAGGGGTTCCACACCCGTGGATTCAGCAAACTTTGGATTGAAAATATTTGAGGGGGAACCGTGTCTCTACTGAATACGTACAGGCTTCCTTTCCTTATCATTATTAGGTAAATGAGACAAGATAACAACCATTAGCATAGTATTTACATTATAGAGGTATAAGTAATCTAGAAGTGATTTAAAGTTGTACAGGAAGATATAGGTAAGTTATATACAAATATGATGCCATTTTTATATAAGGGATTTGAAGCCAGGCATGGTGGCGCACGCTTGTAATCCCAGTACTTGGGAGGCTGAGACAGGAGGATCCGGGTTCACGGTCAGCCTCAGCTACTTAGTGAGGCCCTCCACAACTTAGTGAGACCCTGTTTCAAAATAAAGAATAAAAAAATAGGGCTGGGGGTGGAGCTCGGAGGTAGAATGCCCCTGGGTTCAATCCCCAGTACCGCAAAAAAAAAAAATAATAATAATAATAAGGGATTTGAGCACGCCTGGACTTTGATATCTAGTGAGTGCTCTAGGGTATTCTAGGGTGTTCTACTGAGTCAGACATTGTTGACCATGGAGGAGCAAAGTAGGGTGACACCTCCTCTGGGTTGCAGTCCCAGAACCAATCCCCCAGTTACCAAGGGACAACTGTATCCCTATTTTGTTATTTTATGGTTTTCCATGGAGTGAATATTGTCCCCCAAAGGCCCACGTATTGAAGGCTTGGTCACCATCCTGTGGCGCTACTGGGAGGTGGTAGACCCTTTAGGAGGTGGGTCTAGAGGAAGGAAGTAGGGCATTATGTGCCCCTTGAAGGGGATATTGGGACCTTGACACCTCCTCTTCCTCACTCTCTGCTTCCCAGCAGCCAGGAGGTGAAGAACTTTGCTGCACCACACGCTCCCCGCCATGACATGCATCTGGCCACAGGCCTAAGACAGCAGGGCCAAGTGGCTAAGGACTGAAACCTCTGGGACCAGGAGCCAAAATTACCTCTCCTCCTTAAAAGTTAATTACCAGCTGGGTGTGGTGACCCACACCTATAATCCCCGACCTTGGGAGGCTGAGACAGGAGGATCACAGGTTCAAGACCAGCCTCAGCTACTTAGCGAGATTCTCAGCAACCTAGCAAGACCCTGTTTCAAATAAAAAAGTAAAAAGGACCGGGGTGGGAAGTAGCTTGGAGGTAGAATGCCTCTGGGTTCAATCCCCAGTACCACACAAACAGAAGATAATTATTTAAGGCATTTTGTCACAGCGCTGGGAAGCTGACTGATACATGGCTAGTTTTATTTTCCCAACTCGTATCAATTCCTCATCTAGAACTTAAGCTTCCTGAAGGCAATACCATGCCTCATGTGTCTTTGCTCACAGTTTGCTGCATGGTCCGATGCCGGGCACAATGTATCCGCTTACCTGGAGGACCACTGAGGCACAAGAGACTCTCAGCCTCCTCACCTGGAAGCTGCTGGGCACACCCCATCACCACTGTGTGCTGACTGCAGGGGAAGAAACTGCATTCCAGGTATGCTGCAGAACCTTCACCCCAGGGTCAAAGGTCAAAGGTCATATGCCGAGGCACCCCAAGAAACACGTAACTGAGTCTCCTACAGCAGCAGCAGCTGGGAAAACGCTGCTCTCCTAGAAACACCTTTCAACTTTGCTGAGGCCCACAACAGACAATATTCAAGACAATATTCAGGGATTTATCATAATCCAGAGATTTATCGGGGATCTCAGGGCCCAGCTACATGCAAGTGGACCTGGATTAACCAGTGGCCATGATGACAGTAAAGCTCAAGCCCTTAAGAGACAAATATACAGAAAGAGTCTGGGACCCTGTCCGAGCCTCACGCTGCGGCTCCTGAGCTCCCAAGAGGACCCCGACTCCTCAGTGCTCTTCCAACAGAGCCCACCACCCTCTCCACCTCAGCTTTTGTGGAAAGAGGGCAACATTCTCCAACCTAGACTATGGGAATACTTTATTCTGTCCAGCTTCTCAACAGCGAGCCAGAAGCAAGAATCAGGGACAAGCCGACTCCAGTCGTTTCAAGATGGCGCATTTAATTCATTAGGACTCCCAGCACATAGGTTCTTATTAGGTGTCTTCGTCCACCTTGTTTCTAATCTTCCTGTCCACACTCTTTATCTCTGGCCAAAAGTAAGCTCTAGTACATTGCCAATTAAAAACGTGCCCGATGGATCAAAATAAAAGAGTTTACATTTCGAAGTAATGCGACGTAAGCAAATATAAATTGCTGTTATTTTTCAATAAAAAGGACCATTTATATCTGTGGCCATTTTTAATTTCGCTTGGTCTTGAGTGGTTTCTTATGCTATCCTTCATTGGCCTGTTTCATTCTCAAATTTCTGGTTAGACTCTTCTTCCTTGACAACATTTAACACTGCTAGTAATTTAAAGGGAAATAAATTAGGCAATTTTGATAGACAAGAGGAGAGTTTCAGACACTTCAACTGCTTTATTAGCAAAATTCTGTGCTGTCTTAAGGACTTGCACAAATAAATATGCACCTAGCTATTTCCTCTTCTCCCACATTTAATCAATGAGGGCTTCCTCTTTAATGTGACCAAGAAAAATACATTCTCTTAAAAAGAGGTCCTGATTCTTACTCTATGAAACCCCTAAAGAGTAGATTTATAATGAATTTTCTGAATAAATAATGACTCTGGGTACATTTACATTAAATACATTAACCTTTAACTCACCTATATTTTAAATAGCATATTAAAGTTATATTTGTGCTCAATTCGTGGCTGGGAAAGAAAGCCCCACAGGCTTTCTATAACTCGTAGAAAGGTTAAAGTGGTTCATAAATTTTCTCCCATAGAATATGGCCACACATATTACTTTGTAGTAAGACCAGGACTGAATTTCTGGTGGGCACAGCAGGAAACAGTTCTGTTAGTAAAAAAAAAAAAAAATTCAGACACCTTTGAAAAGAAGTTAATATATGCAGCCTAAGATTTTAAGCTTCCTTCCATTGAAAAATGATCAGCATAGCAACGAAAAGAGAGAAATTTTAAAACTACTAATCCAGGCTGAGGCTCATTTATCATTCGTACCCCATCCCCTGGTGTTTGCATGTTAATTTAAATACCGCAGTTGAGAAAAACAAAAATAACAGAACCCAAGCTGAATGGGAAGGCATGCTAAGCTATTTTTCTTCATCAGTTGTCAGTGGCTTTCCAACAAAATTGAAACTATGATGAGAATCAGACATTTATACATAAGCATAAATATATAGGGCTGGTTTCTCGGGACCCAGGACTGACGATCAAACACCCTGTCTCAGTCAGTATTCTCACTGCTATAATTCCAAACACTTGACCACCACAATTTAGAGAAAGGAAGGTTTATTGGATCACAGTTTTGGAGATATTGGGGGTTCCATCCATGTTAGGCCAGGTTATATCTGCAGAGCTCAGGGCATGGCGGTGGGAAGCAGAGAGAGGAAGAGAGAAAGAGACAGAGCACACAGAAATTCCGTTCTCACATCACAGAGGCTGGAAGCAAGAGGGCAAGCAAGGGGACTCAAGGACACGAGCACAATCCCCAAGGTCACACCCCCAGTGACCCACCTCCTCCAGCCACACCCCACCTGCCAAGGTCACCACTCAATAAATCCATGAGAATGGACTCATGCACTGATGAGATTAGAGCCCTCATGATTCAACCAGCTCAGCCATGGCCATCAGCACGTGAGCTCTTTCAGGGAACATTCTATATCTAAACCCTAACACCCCCCCACACACACACACCACTCCAGGATAGCTCCGAAGAATTCAGCTCCAAAGCACTGGGATTACTCTGACCAGTGTCCAGGACAGTGGGAGAGCTGTGATGGCCTTTGTGTCACATGCCTGGACTTAGCAGGGACAGGAGGCATCCCTGTGCTTAAGAACCACCCAATACACCTGCTGGAATCCATGCAAAACTGTGATGGGAAGCTCCGCTTTTGAAAAAACAAATACGTGGAAGAAAAACACTTTCCTCTACTTAACAGCTTCTAATTTAAAAACGTAGGAAAGAATGATTTGACCTGAACGTATTTCATTTAGCGTGATGTGTTGTAGTAAGTCTTACTCTGAGCTTCAATAAGGCCGAATCATGCCTTCGTAAGCTAACAAAAGAGGTAGTTTAGTTAAATTTAAAGGTCTGCTCAGGCTGGAAACACACCCACCATTTACCCACCATGCACCTTTCTTGTGTCTCAGTTTCTCCTTGGAGTAGGGTAATATCAGAAGTGCCTCCCTGGGGTGTCATGATAACTAAGGAGCCAATACTCAAAGAGGCTGAGCGTAGACAGTGTGTTTCACATCTGTGCTTGTTACTACGGGAGTTAAACCCGAGTGAAGCGATTTCTTCGCCTCCCTTTCTACAAAACGGCTTCACTACAAGAGCTCTTCCCTGCCCATCTGAACCGCAGAACTCTGACACACGTTTTAGGAAACGGTGCAAGCGTGACACGTCATTGGGGTAGGGGATAGAGATCGGTCATACGTTTTACCTATTATTACTCATTTCAAACAAACTGAATGCATCCTGGTCTGGGGGTTGTGCCTTTACATTTTATTTGATTTAAAGAATTTTTAGTAAATTTTAATTTTTAGAGTAGTTTTAGGTGCCCAGCAAAAATGAGCAGAAAGTACAGACTTCTTTCATGTACTGCCTCTTTCCTTACATGCACAGCCTCCCCACCCCCAATATCTTCCACCAGAGCGATCAATGATGCGATCAATGAACCTACGTTGAGACATCATTATGGACCAATGTCCATGATTTGCACAAGGGTCCACTCTTGGTGTGCCTTCTATGGATTTGGACAAATGTATGATGATGTGTATTCACCATTATAGTATCGCACAGAATAGGTTCACTGCCCTAAAATGCTTCTGTTCTCTGCCTGTTCGTCTCTCCCCTGCAACCCTTGCTCTTTTTACCATCTCCATAGTTTCAACTCTTTCAGAAAGTCACATAATTGGAATTGTACCAAGTGCGGCCTTTCCAGGCTGGTTTCTTTCACTTAGTAATATACATTTACGTTTCCACCTTGTCATCTCACGGAATGGTAGCTCATTTCTTTTTAGCACTGAATGATGTGCCATTGTTGGGGTATGCCAGTTTATCCATTCGCCTAGTGACGGATGAGGCTGTCTTTTTACCCCATCGCTCAGGGACGGTGGTTTCTAAACACCATAAAAAATCCAGAGTAGGTCTTAGTATGTCTGAAGGTGGCTATGATTTGTCTTCCTCCTACAGAAGGCTGCAGGAAAAAAAATGAATCCAATAAAGTCGCTTCTAATATTTTCACAGCGTAAACACACTTAACTTTGAATCTTCCACACCTTCACGGTCGCAGACTCCTTTGTTAGTTCTGTGTACTCAGTGTGAGATAGTTAGAGAGGCAGGAGCACCAGGAGGCATCTCTGGAACTCCCTGCAAGACTTCCCACCCTCAGCATGAGTACTGGGGAACATGTTGCTAAGTACTCCCTCAGGGGTTTCCTCAGCATGTTGCTAAGTACTCCCTCAGGGGTTTCCACCCCCTTGAGGACTTCCCACCTTCTGAGATCACCTCGGGCTTTCCCATAAACAGGCAGAACCACAAAACTTAAACATTTCCACAAAGCCTTCTGCATTCTGGGTCCATCCAAGAATCACCCCTAAATAGACAGACCCTCCTCTAAAGGCACCCAAATATGGTTGACTTGTGGCTAAAACTTCTCAGAACTGGAACTCCCTCTTTTGAGAGCTTAGGGGAATACCGATGCCCTTCAGCGAACACCTGGATGCACTTGTGCAGAGAGGAACTGACACCGCGCTAAAGTGATCCCTACCTAATTATAATCTTTCAACGTATCATTAGCATTGTGGTTTTGCTCCCCCTGTGGGCTTTGCTTGGGTGGTTACGGACAAGCACATGCACAATGGCCAAAATAGGTGGCCCCTCTGCCACTCAGCCCTGTCAATCAGGAGACCGCAGAGCATCAGGAGCAAAAGTCAGGTATAAGCAGGTCCCAGCACCTCTTCCGAGGGTCTCTAACCATTCAGACACCATGGATGTTATCTAGTTGGCACTGGAAACTTTTGTGTTCCTGTGACTATTCTTGGACTTTGTCCTGCGACATTGTTAAATTACTGGGAAACCAACAGATTCTTTTGGATCTTGCTTTTAAGATTTGTTAGGCAGGAGTGGAGAAGAATTTAGTCCTGGGCTAATAATTCCCCAGTACTGAGGCAGGACTCTTCTGAGTACCCTACCCAGTACCCTAGTATACTATGAGGTTTTCCCATTTGGATGTTGGAAAACCCTGTTTTTGTGCCTGGAACTGTTCCCTCTTGTCCTTTCAGATGGATCTTGCCTAACAAGCAAGAGCAGATCAGTCTCAGGTGAATATTGACAGGGGATGCTCCTCAGATATTCAGAACCTTCTATCTAAGTAACTGTCTCCTCTCTGGCACTATGTTCTGCAAACTCCAGTCATGGGAGGCTCCTCGATTCTAAGTTTGGTTTCCTAGACTCAGCAGATATGCCAGGCTCTGCACTGGTTCCCTCCACCCTCTCTTCTGGCTTCCCCAGGACACACCTGGACCCTGTTCCCAAGGAGTTCCGGCTCCTCAGCAGTTATAAACCACATGCAAACTGCATGCTAGAACTCCCGACCCTGAGGTCATCTCCCTCCTGGGGCCAGGGCTGGGGCAGCATGAGGGGGTGGCGGGGAAATGACTGCCAATCCTTCTCTTGTCTTTTTGTCCTCATAGTACCCCCCCCACACACACAAGAAGGATGGCTGCTCTTTGTTGGTGGCTAGCTTTGAAGGGCTTAATCCCTCTGCACTATGGGGGACTAGAGTGGGCTGTCTCTGTGTTGCAGAGGCAGCACGAAAGTCACAGCACAACACAAGCAAAGATGTCACCCACTGTCATCAGCACGTGTGTTGCCATCCCATTCTGTACCGGGAGTTGGGTTCTGGATCCACAAACTGGGACTGCTTTAAAATAATCCAGCCAGGAGGGGTCAGGGGTGGTGGCTGGGGATGGGAGAGTATGGAGGAATAAGACAGCTCAGATGTTTATGCGTGTTGAAGCTAGATGAAGGTAGGCAAGGGTTCATTATACCAGTACTGGGTATGGAATCCAGGACTTCCTTGCTAGGCAAGAGCTCCACCACTAAAACACATTCTCGGCCCTTTTCATAAATTCTATTTTGAAACAGGGTCTCTCTAAGTTGCTGAGGCTGGCCTTAAACATGCTATCCTCCTGTTTCAGCCTCCTAAGTCACTGGGTTACAGACATGCACCACTGCTCCTGTCTAAATAATGTTCTTTTAAATGGAAATTTTTCATCTGAGCTGAACTACAGTAGAAGAGAAAGCTCAAGTGAATTCAACGCCACCCCGGTCTTCCCTGATAGCCTTTCAGGATGTCAGTTACTCGTATGAGAGAGGAGGTGTTTCCCACAAACAAATTTCTTTTTTTTATGACCATTAATATTTAGTACATGTCATTATCTCCAAGTTCAATCACTTAAAAACAAGGTTTTAAATAATTGATTCATACAAAAGAAGAAAGCTGCCACGCTGTCTTTTTCATTACCCATCAAAATCCGGAAAATCTCTTCCTCTGGTCCTGACAGGGACTTGTCAATATTTTAATGCATACGCTGAGAAGAACAGGCATACAGATCAATAGACACAAATATGCTTGGGGTACTTTTCAGAGGGGAAAAAAATCATCCTCCTCTATCTCCCGCAAGACCCACTCCTCAGCACCATGCCCCAGCAACTCTTGCATTCAAATAAGCATCATCATTTTATCCTCACAGAATCCTACAGTCTCCAAAGCATACAAAAACCTAACATTTCCTGAACTCTGATAAGATATGTGCTGTTTGTGTGAGCCAATGTAAGCATATGTGTATGCAAGAACAGGTCTCGGGGTCTGGAGAAAACGCCTGTATTCACACTTTCAAAATATCTTTGTTCATGGTATGCCCTGAAGGAAGGGCACCAAAAGAAAACAGACCAGGAAAGGACGTGATGGGAGTATTTTGGGAAAACATTCAAAGGCAGCTCTCAGAAGCACGACGTGTAAAATGCACAGTGGATCCTATCGACTGGCTCATCAGAATGTGGTGGTTACATTTTCAAACAGGTCTGCCTCCCACTTCCTGTTGAAACACTGACATTCTCTTTGCCTGTGCCACTGTCACGCTCCCTCCTCTGCAGGCAAAGTCCTGTCCCAGGCCACCTGAAGGTCCAGGGGCCACTTACCACGAGGGAGAGGGGCCTCTTCCAGGAGACAACGCCAATGAGTCCCGACAGCAGCACCTGGAAAGACAGAGGGTGCAAGAAGGTGAGATGTTTGGAAACCTTTCAAGAGAAATCCAACCAAGCTCAAAGGTTTCTACCTGGCCAAGGGCAGGCGGATCCCTGCACAACTCAAAAGCAGGGTTACAATGAGCTGTGTTTTCCCTCTAGAGGTACACAGCCTGCAGCTGTGTACTGAGAGCCACATGCAGGGTTACCTCATGTACCACTCCAGGTGGCCCAGGAGTGATGGGCTTCCTGAAAGACCCTCCACCAGACTGCTTAGTCCTTGGTCCTCTAAAGTGATTTGGCTGTGCCCTTTAAGAGCACAGAAAGAGCCAGGTGCAGTGGCACGCCTTTGTACTCCCAGTACTTGAGAAGCTGCAGGTTTGAGGCCAGCCTCTGCAACTTAGCGAGACCCTCAGCAACTTAGTGAGAATGCTTCAAAATAAAAAAAAAAACTACACACAAAAGGACTTGGGGTGTAGCTCAGAGGTAGAATGTCCCTGGGTTCAATTCCTAGTACAACGGGGTGGGGGAGGGAAGCACAGGTCATTGCAATCACCAGCCACCACCCTCACCTGCCATGGCTGTCCCCATCGTCCAGCCTTCTTCCTCCAGCACCTTTCATTCTCAGCATAGCTTCCTGCCTCACCAATAGGCAGTGTCCTCTTAAGAGGCTCTGGAACTTTCTACACCCTGAGTCTGAGCAGCCCACTCCTTTCCCAGATCAAGGTCTGACCTCTGACCCAGGTTCCCGCCAGCAATCCTCCCTGTTCCTTCCTGATGTTCTTAGTACATGGACATGCTGTGTCTTCTTTCCCTTAGAGGATGCATGACTTGGCCCTCTGTCCAGCTCCAGGACCATCTTCCTCCCAAGTCCACTGTCCCCACGGCAGACACTGGCTCTAGTCCCCATGCTCCTGGTCTCCCAGAGCTCGGCCCTGACCGCTGCGTGTCACACTGTCCACCGGCTCTGCTTCCAGTGCTGTTGCTCTTCATCTCAACACGTCCAGAGATGCATCTGCACTCTCCCAGACACAGTGTTACCCTTATAGTCTCAACCTTCCATAGTAGTGCCCCTCCTCCTGGTCATGCAAGTCCAAATTCTGAGAGCATCCCCTCTCCCCCACCCTCTACAACCAACCAGACCCAGGGAGAGGAGGAGGCTGTGGCTCACTCTTCAACAGGGCAATATGTTAGGCGGCTCCATGATGAGTCAGATGTTTGGATATGAGGTCTCCTGGGAAGGTGAATAGCTTATACTGGCTGCTCGGGGTAGGGGCCAGGCAGGTAGAGACGTGGCTGAAAGGCCTTGGCTTCATTTCCCCTCGGATTCCCAAAGGACTGACTGGGCCTGGGAGGAGCATGTTACTGACAGATCCACAAGTTCCCCTTGGTCACAAGACTGCAGGTCAACTCTCAACAGCCACTGCAGTGGGCAGGACCAGATCTTAGACCAACAGGCTGTAGTCAATGGATGCACACAAACCCTCCAATCACCATCAATTATTTACAACCCTTTCCCATCTTGCAAGGCTATCCTTAGGATGCTTCTCAGCCTCCCTTTCCTTGTATTCCAGCTCCAACAATAGGGAAATCCTTGACTGATGCACCCCCCCCCCAGGTTTCTCTGCAGCCAAGTCTCACTAATTCTTCTTCCAAATGCCTCTAGAATCTGTCTCTTGACTTTTGCACCCAAAGCTTCCTCATTCTAGACTGCCTCTCCAGGTCCATATGCATCACCCTAGACAGACACACCATGACCCCCACATCACTCTATAATCAGATCACACGGCCATTTTTCAGAAGGATGTCTTGCCTTGCTAGAACTCACCATCATCTCACGTTGAACATTTCAGACTCTATACTCATTCCTCCAGTTCCAAATCTGCCTCTTTTGGTCAATTCAAAATGCCTGTCAAGAATGCCATCATTTCCCCAGCTCACTGTATAGTCCAGTGAGCTAGTCAGATGCAAAGCTGAATCGGTTCTTCCAGATGACTCTCCACCTGTGTGATCCTCTCTTTCCCCTCTGACAGTACTCTTGTTTTACTTGCTCAGACAACAGCACTTATCATCCACTCATCCCCGCCCACATAATGGAACTGTCCTTATAACAATAGAAATAAGTCTCTCTTTCTCTCTCATTATCTCTCTCTCCCTTCCCTCCTACCTCTCCAAGCACATGTACCCCAAAAAAAGGTCATTTGAACACATGGGGATAACATCTGTCTACAAGGCAGGAAGAATACCCTCACCAGAAACCAACCATGTTGTTTCCTTGATCTTGGATTTTGTCACCTCCAGAACTGTGAGACAAAATAATCTATTGTTTACGTCACCCCCTTTATGGCATTATGTTATGGTAGCCCAAGATGACTAATATGCTGTTAGTCAGTTTTCCTATATATAAAGTACTATAACAAATTACCTGAGATAGTTAACCTATAAAGAGAAAAGAGTTATTTGGGTTCATGCTTTAGGAGGTTCCAGCCCATGGTTGGTTGGTCCCAGGGCACTGAGGCAGCACATCATGGGGAGTATGTATGGTAAAGCAAAGCCACTCAAGCTCAACTCTAAGAAGAAAAATAGAGAAGGGACCAGTGATCCCACAATTTTCTTCAAGGACACATCCCCAGTGACCTAACTTCCTCCCACTAGACCCCACCTCTCAAAGGTTCCACCTCCTCCCAATAGCACCAACCTGGGGACCAAGCCTTTCATACATGGACTTTGGGGAAATATTTAAGATCCAAACCGCAGAGTTTGGTGGCTCATGCTTGTAATCCCTGAACTTGGGAGACTGAGACACGAGGACCACAGGTTCAAGTCCAGCCTCCAAATCTTAGCAAGACCCTCAGCAATTTAGTGAGACCCTGTTTCAAAATAAAAGGGGGGGATATAGTTCAGAGGTAGAACACCCCTGGGTTCAATCCCAAGTACCAAAAAAAAGACCCAAACTATAGGATACACTGATATATTCAGAGTTGGATACTTGATTTTTTTCCTACAATATCCAGTTTCTCTCCATACTTCCTCTGAAGAAAAAGATTTCCCTGACTCTTCAATACAGAAACACTGGCATCAGATCAAAGGATAGAGGACCACAACACAACGGCTTGGAGGAGGTCTTTCCATGTCGAGGTACTGGGATGTGTCCCCTCTCAGGACAACTGCTCTAGTCCACCTGAGACCCAGGAGAGTGGCACATATCCTTCAGAGACATGGAAGGAAAGAAGTTCACAGCCACCGCTTTGAAGCTACTGGGTCTTAGCTTGAAGTCTTTTTGCTCAGTTCCAGCTATGAGTGAGTATTATATGGCATGTGCTGACATCTCAGTAATTCAGCAGGTTCATTTCGTACCACTCCTGTGAGTCAAAGGGTCAGGAATCTAGTTAGCCATGAAATTACCCTGCCATGAAACCTTTGTTCCACTTAATTTACCAGTTTCATTATTCAAAGTCCACAGTTTACAAAGAGTACGGGGAAACCGAAAAGGGTCAGAGAAAGGTACTGTATAATAAAGTCACTGGGGAAGACAAGTCAAAAAGAATGAGAAAGGCTTGGCCTTGCTCAGAAAAGGGAGGCATTATTTTATCAGCACTCCTTGCTGTTATAGGGATACCAGCTCCCTCTTTCCTCCACTTCCCCATCCAGTTGAGTAGAGGCGGGATATTAAAAATAGACATGGGATACGACTTCCAGCTATTTAGGGTGATGAAGGAATAACAGGTTTCCAGGAAGTAATGGCATCACAGAGCCAAGGACCTTTCCCCTTTGGTTAGCATCATGCCTTGCTTAACCTTGGGAGACAGCTGAAGAGGGGGGACTTCAGAGAGCCCCGAGAAGAGGCAGCAGAGGGGAGCAGAGGGGAGCCCTAAAAACATGTTTCTAGCAGCGTAATTCACAAGAGCCAAGCTATAGAACCAGCCTAGGTGTCCATCAACAGATGAATGGATTATGAAATTACGATATATGTACACAATGGAATTTTACTCAGCCATAAAGAAGAACGAAATGACGTCATTTGCAAGAAAATGGACAGAACAAGAGAATATTATGCTGAATGAGTTTAGCCAGTTTCAGAAAGTCAACGGTCATATGTTTTCACTCATATATGGAAGCTACAGAGAATCTAGGAAGCAAAAGGGACTTCAGATAAGTGAGGAGCTGTTAGTAGAATAGCGGTAGGGGATTTAGAGAGGGAGATGGGGAGCGGAAAGGGGAGACTTGATGAAGGAAATAGTTCAAATAATGCTGTGTCCATATATGAAGTTATCAGTACCAAATTCAATATTATGCATGGGGAGGAGGAGGAAGTGGGGTGGGATCTGGAGAGAAACACACCGAGTGCTGTGTGCCTGTATGTTTCTATCACTCTGAACCTCATTATGATGTATAATTACAATGCACCCCCCAAAATATCACTACCCACAAGCCCCAAGGAGTCCCACCTGCTATGTTACAACTTCAAGCACAAGTCCTGATCATAAGCCTAGCTACATTACTAACAACATAGTGTAACCCCTTCCTGTCCTTGAGGGCCCCCAGATAAGAAAAGCCTAGGGGACAAGTACTGCAGACCCTTAGCAAAAAAGGCTATGGTATAGTCTTGTGACTCTCCCCAAGGTCTGCATTCTCTCCTGGGGGGGCAGTCTTGTGCTTACCTCCAGGGCCTGCCCCCACAGCACAAATGAAAACGCTTTCCTATTAATCCAATCTGTATGTGCCTTTACTCTTTGTTTTGAAATGCTTTTCCAACCTGTGCCCATGGCATGACTGTTAGTACTGCTGCCCGGACACAGAGCCTGGAACAAATTAGCACTTTCAAGATTGTCCTGTGATGCTGAGTAGTTCTGTCGCTGCCTGCAATCCTGTGAGCACAAGATCATCCACTGTGTTCGAAGGCGACGTGTGAGAGAAAAAGCAAGTCCTGCTAGATTGCAGACTGGAAAGTCAATTAATTGACTCTCCCAAGACATCCGGCAGATGTGTTCAGTAGCTGCGGTGAGGCCAGTGTGCTAAGAACCCTGTGCTCACTACATGTCTGCGGAAAGAAACCTTGCTGGAAAAAGATGGAGTGAATAATATTCTGAGCAACCCAGATTGAAAGACATCTCCTGAAGCCCCTCTCCCACAGGCTTCTGGATTGCAGAGCTATGCTGCACACTACTCTTCCCTCAGCCTCACAGAGAGGCTAGCCCGCTATTTTTCATTCTGTGTCCCATTCTGCCTGCATCTCACTGGGGCCACAGGCTGATTCCAGTGGCCAGTCCTTCAGCCTTCTGTCTCCTTCTCTGCCTCTGCCATGACCACCCACTCTATGGGACTCCCCCCTACTTACCATCCCCTCTCCCCACCTTTCACTTTCTGCCTGTGGTCCCAACTCTCTCCACACCATTTCCTCTTGGGGGTGCATCCACACATCAAACTCATAATGTACCCAAGGAAATGTTAACTTTTTCCTCAACCTACCTTCCCCGTGATGGAGTAAGCTCTGAGTACAATTTTCCTTCTTTCCTCAAGCAGTAGGAAAACTATAAGTGGATAACAAAGATAACCCCGTGAAAGAAAAAATCCATCAATGTTAAAATTTCTAAGAATATTTTAAGCTGGGTGTGGTGGTGCACACCTGTAATCCCAGTACTTGGGAGGCTGAGACAGGAGGATTGCAGGTTCAAGGCCTGCCTCAGCTACTTAGCGAGACCCTCAACAACTTAGCAAGACCCTGTTTCAAAATAAAAAATAAAATAGGCTGGGGCATGGTTTGGAGGTAGAATCTGCCTGAGTTCAATCCCGAGTACCACATACACACAAAAAAAGAATATTTTAAATAATTCATGGACCAAAAGAAAGTCAAAGGTGAAATATACCACAGAATGCTATACTTTAGTGCATACTGCTTTGATACAAATTAATGCATTTGTGCTTATTAATTTGTCCTGGTCCTGTCCTGTAAGGTGCCTTACAATGCTGTTTATTCTGAAATTAGTGACTAGACTTACTGCTCGATTTTGTTATTATATGAATTAACAAAGTAGCATATATATTACTATAACACATTTTAAAAATATTTTGATTTTTACAACTTTCAAAGTAATTGGTTGCCCTTATAATCCTTGGCATTTTATTTCATGGTTAAAAAAATTCTGAAAAAGGGTTCACAGGTTTCACTAGATGAACGTGCTAAAAGTTATGAAGCCTGGATTCAGAAGTTCCTTTAGGGCAGTTCTTTGGGCCATAAACTCTCATATTTTGTTAATCTGTAAATGTCTTAATTTACCCTCATGCTTGAGAAATAGTTTTGCTATTGTGTACACAATTCTAGGTTGACCATGTGTTCAGTCGACAATTTGAAATTTTTATTCCACTGTCTCCTGGCTTCCATTGTTGCAATCAGGAAGTCTGCTGCCTTCTCCACTGTTGTTCTTAAGGGGAGGCACTGTTCTTACTCTAAAAGACTTACCATGGTCTCCATGTCTTTGGTGCTCTAAACTTTTTGCATGATATGTGTACATGTGTATTTCTTTCTATGTATCCTCTTTTGGAGGTAATTTTGCTTTTGAATTGTGAGTTTCCATTTCTCTGTAGTTCTATAGGCTATTTTATAGTCAATATATCTTCAATTACTATCTGTCTTCCATTTTCTCTGTCAGGGACTATTGGAGCCATGTGTTGATTTCCCCCTTCCATGTTCTTGATCTCTTAGCTCTTCTTTCACATCATTCAGTACGTCATTCTGGATCCCTTCTTCATATACGTCTTCTAGATCACTAGTTGTTTGTACATTGTCTAATCCACTGTTGAACTATATATTTGCATTTGTTCCAAAAATTTCGATGACTATATTTTACAAATCTAGATGTTCTACTTTTATTTTTCCCAAATGTAACTATTTCTTTCAGATCGTTTCTTATTGCCTGCTCATCTTTATGACTGTTGATAATTACTTTAAATATGTGGTGCGCAGATGTTTTATATCCCAAGACATGTGGTCCAAATTGGGTAATTAAGTCTACCCTTTGTTTCTACTGCTTCTGCTCATTGCTTGCTTGCTTTGACACCTGCATGCCTGGAAGTATTTGGTTGTGCACACACTGCTTGATTTAATCAGTGGACCCAGAGGTTCTGTGGACCCAAGTTGGCAGAATTTCCTTATGAGAGGTATAGTTCTGCTAGCAACCAGGAAGCACACAAGACTGGAAATACCATGATCGCTGAGGGCCTCAGCTCATGGTGCAATGTGGAAATCGCAGGCCAAGTCCCACCTTGTTGCAGGCACCAGACTCGGTAACAGTGGTGTGGTGGACATTCACGCTCAGGGTAAATCCCTTCTTCAGCTGTGTGTGGTCTGACCTTACATCTGTCATTTTGACTCCAACCACCAGCCATTCTGACCTCAGTTCACAGTGTGTTTGTTTGTTTGGAGTGGGATGGTGGACCTTGAAGACCGCCATCCTTCAAGGAGTATGTCATTTGCAGGAGATAGTTGTTCAATAGAAGAAACATCCCTCAAAGCCCCTAGTCAGACCCAATGTCAGAATCAGAGGGAAGTCCCCTGTTCTTGTTGTTTTAAATGGCCACATAAGTCCATTAATGCGAGGATGGATAGAAGCCACTGTGCATCTATGGGGGGCGGGTACTGGAGATTGAACCCAATAGCATTCCACCTCTGAGCTACATCCCAGTTCAATTTTATTTTATATTTTGAAACAGGGTCTCACTAAGCTGCTGAGGCTGACATCAAATGTGCAATCCTTCTGTCTCAGCCTCCCAAATACTGGGATTACAGGCATGCTTCTAGAAGCCACTTCTTAAAAAAAAATAACAAATACTACAACTTATCGAATTAGTGAGCTTTATTTATTTAGTTAAAAGTCAAATTCTATTCTTTATAAATTCAAATCTATTTAATGAGATATATTTTATTTATTTAATCTTTTGGACCCAGCAACTGTATTTCTCAAACCATGTCACTTGCAAAAAGAATATTATCCTAAATATTCTTTCCCTCCATTTTTCCCATTCAAAACTTTTCTGATTCAATAGTTTTCCCACATACTGACAAGAAACAATAATAATAAAAAAGATTCCCTTCACTAAATATATAAATAAATACAACTATCCAAGCTGGGTATGGTGGCATATGCCTATAATCCCAGTACTTGGGAGGCAAAGACAGGAGGATCAAAGATTCACAGCCAATCTTGGCAATTTAGTGAGACCCTCTGCAACTTAGACTGTTTCAAAATAAAAAATAAAATAGGGCTTGGAGGGTAGCTCAAAGGTAGAATGCCCCTGTGTTCAATTCCCGGTACCACGAGAGAGAGAGAGAGAGAGAGAGAGAGAGAGAAAGAGAGAGAGAGAGAATTGAGATCTCCACAACATATTCATCTTATAAGTGAATATTTGTACCTTTTGACCAACATTTCCCCTTTACCCACTGCTCAGCCCCCGGTAACGACCCTTCTTCTCTCTGTCTCTATGAGTTTGACTCTTTTTCAGATTGCACAGCTAAGCGAGACCACTCAGGATTGTCTTTCTGTGTCTGGATTAATTCCCTTAGCATATTATCCTCCAAGTTCATCCATGTGGTCAAAAATCTTTTGACCATTTTTGAATTGGTTTATTTTTTCATTGAGTTTGAAGAGTTCTGCATTTACATATTAGATATTAATTCCTTAGGCGACATGTGATCTTCAAATATCTACTCCCATTCTGGAGATTTCCTTTTTACTCTGCTAATAGTGTCCTTTGAGCCAGGCATGGTGGTTCATGCCTGCAATCCCAGTACTTGAGAGGCTGAGAAAGGAGGAACACAGGTTCAAGATCAGCCTCAGTAACTTAGTGAGGTCCTCAGCAATTTAGTACGACCCTGTTTTAAAATAAAAAATAAAATAGGGCTGGAGATGTAGCTTAGAGGTAGAATGCCCCTGGGTTCATTCCCAGTACCACACACACACACACACACACACACACACACACACGTTTCCTTGATCCACAAGTTTTGTAAATTGATGAAGTCTAAATTATCTATTTTTTCTTTCATTGTATACGCCTCTGGTGTCACATCCAAGAAATTATTGCCAAATCTAAATCCAATATGAAGTGTTCCCACTATGTGTTCTTTAGGAGTTTTGATCATTTTGGCTCTTCTACTCTGAGTTAATGTGTGTACACCGCATTAGGTACAGGCTCCACTTCCTTCTTTTGCACATGGATGCATTAAGTTCATTTTTATATTTAATTTATATAATCACATTAAACCAACAGAGGAAAAAGAGAGCTCTTCCATAAATGGCCCTGAGACTAAGTGTAAATAAATAGGCTAATAAACTAAAATTAGTTCACTTCCACAAGCCATCATACTCTACAAAAGGAGTAAAACATTAAATGTAAAAAATGACCACCCAGGTAATGACTAAACTTATTAAAAGGCAATCTTTCCCTCAAAACAAATTACAGAGAAAAACACCTCCCAAGGAATTAATAAAATGCAAAGCAAAGACGGGGCCCCTTTATGTCCATCAAACTGGCAGAGGTTAGGTAGAATGGCGGTCCTCTCCCGTGCACATGGAGAAGGTGCATTAAGAGGGAAACTATGTCAGTGGGGAAAAGAGAATGAGAATAATCAGACGACTCCCCAGCCCAGGCTGGCATCGACAAGAATTAGAAAAATATAAATTACTACAGTTGATCCAGAAAGGACCAAAGCACAAATATCTTATAAACACAAAGAAGTCGGTTAAGTGGTCAAACAGCTACGGGCAAATTCTCCAAAAACTTCAATGTACAAAGATATCTAACATTGTTTAAATTTCTTCTGAGCACAGAGGACAGAGGGAAACTTTGCAAATTCTGCTTAAGAAGGGCAGTCTCACAATTATAAACTGATAAAATAGCACATTAACAGAAAGTGCCAATTATTATTTTGGGGTTTTTTGTGGTACAAGGAATTGAACCCAAGGATATTCTATTTTTGAACTACACCCCCCACCCTTTTTTAAATTTATCTTTTGGTTTTGAAATAGGGTCTCACTAGGTTGCTGACATTCTTGCTATATTGCTGAGGCTGTCCTCAAACCCGCGATCCTCCTATCTGAGCCTCCCAAGTACTGGGATTACAGGGGTGCACCATCACACCCAGCTCCATAATGCTGCTATGAACATGGGTGTGAGGCTGAGACAGGAGGATTACAGGTTCAAGGCCAGCCTCAGACATTTAGCAGGACTCTCAGAAACTTAGCAAGACCCTGTTTTAAAATAAAAAATAAAAAGTTCTGGGGGGTGTGGCTCAGAGATAGAGTACCCCTGGGTTCAGTCCCGAGAGAGAGAGAGAGATACCCACAACCTTTGCATACATTTTAAGTTATTCTGTAAATGCTAGCACAGTGTACAGAATTATGAGATGGCCCACCCTCCCTGTGTGGGCGGGACTCTGAGTATGATGGAGTTCAGTCTCATTCAGTTACACTCTCTGGCAAAGGTGGATTTCACAGATGTACAGTCAAGCACCACTTAACAAGGAGGACACCTTCAGAGAAATGTGTCATTAGGGGCTATCATCCTTGCTCGAACATCATAGAGCATTCCTACACAAACCTAAATGGACTGGGTCAGCCGCTCCACAAGACCTCTTGGTGCAATTAACAAACACTACAAACAGGAAATGTATGAGTGGTTGACATCACATGGTAGACCTTTACAGTCAAGGGAGGAGTATACGCTAAAGCAATGCTAAAAAGTACAGTATAGCAAATCTATAAACTAGCAACAGTCATTAACTATCATTATCTTCTGTCCTGCACATAATCATTGTATGTGCTATACATGTATACAACTGACAGTGTAGGAAGTTTGTTTACACCAGCATCGCCACAAGCACACGAGAAATGAGTTGTGTCATGACGTTAGGACAGCTGCAACCTCATTAGGTGACAGGAATTTTTCAGTGCCATTATAATCTTACGGTGCCACCATCCTATATTTGGTATGTAGTTAACCACATTATGTGGTGCGTGACTGATGTAGGTCCCAAGTCAGTTTGCTGTTGACTTAGTCATATGGCAGATTCTCCTGGGTGGGCCTCACCTCATCAGGAGAGCCCTTTGGGTCTAGGCTGTTGCTCATGTGAAAGATGTGAAGCCTGAGGGGGATTCTGCTGCCGCCCTTGCAGAAGGTAGCTGCTGGGCTGTTAGCACCTCTAGAGCTGAGAGCAACCCCGGCTGACAGCTTGCAAGAAAATGTAACCCCCAAAATGAATTCTGCCAACCACCTGAAGCAGATTAGAAGTGGATCTTTCCTTTGTCAAACATTGTGTCTCTCCTGCATTGCAGCTTCCAGACCCTGAGCAGGAGCCCCGACAAAAACGCACCAGACCCCTGACCCATGGAAACTCAGAGAGATGACAAATCTGTATCATTCTAAGCTGCTAAGCTGGTGGCTATTTATTATATGGAAATAGAAAACGGATACAACTAGCTAATAACAAGGGGTGTGAAAAAGCAAGAGAAGCTGTAAATACTGGAAAGAGGGTGGAATTATTACTATGTGAAAATGATATGAATATCTAATTAGAAAATGCTAGGGAATTGATTGGGAAAAAAGAAACCATAAAGGAATTTAGTACGTCATCTGGTTACAAAATCAATACGTTGGAAAATTGTACCGGTAGTTACATTTGTTGAACACTGAATCTCGGCCAGATTTCTCCTAAGTATTTATACTTTAACTCTGTTTATCCTGATCACCCTAAAAGGTATGTGATTCTTGTACCTGTGTACAGATGAGAAAATGAAAGTACAAAGCGGTGTAACGTGTGCCTGTGTCCCTGTGGTGGACAGTGTTAAGACACAAGCTCTTAAATTGCAGAAAAATAGCTTTCCTATAGATATGAAAGCAAAGACTGGTTAAAAAATGGAATAAAATGAAAGATCCCATTTACAACAGCAAAGAAAAAGGCAGACTGTCTTATCATAAACAGGCCTACCAAGAGACAAGCAAGAGCAATATCAAGAAAGTCTTCACTATCTACTGAAGAACATAAAAGACTTCAATATTAGTTGGGGGAAAACATTTAGTTTTAAAATAAAAGTACTAAATAATGCATAAGTTCCATGCAATTCTAATTAAAATATTAAAAAGGGACAAAGAAAATCTATGCAATAAAAAAGTGAACTGGCTCGTCACTCAGGAGGGAATTAAACTTACTTTCTGCCTCAGTCTTTATACCAAAATTAATTCCTGAGGAATCAAAGAGGAACACATAAATTAAAACATGAGTGTTCTAGAAGAAAGTGGGAGACATTTTAAAAACAATCTTGAAGTCAGTCTGGAAGCACAAGACGGCAGCAGAAACCATAACAAAAAAGATTAATGAATTAAATTTTTAAGTTTGTATTTTCTAAAACCAAGTGAGATGTGGCAGATTAAATGTCTGCTCTCAATCCTACAGCCTGCAGAACAAGCCTGTACCTATGACATGTGAATGGGGGGTGCACCAGTCCTCACCGTGATGTCAGGCATGGCCATTGGATTGCTTGGCCATGCTGCATGGAGTGGCACCTGCCATCGCCCCTAAGACCTGGGGATGGATACATCACGTGTGCCCTCCCACCTCCTCGCACAAAGAGCAACAGACCCTTAGAGCCCGCGACCCAGAATGGACACACAGCATAGAACCAAACCCAACTCAAAGCCTGCAGCCCAAAGGGGGACCCCCTAAGAGGATCTATAATCGCTGAGCTTTGGGGTGATTTTTTAATGTAATATTATTGTGTCAAAAGCCAATGAGCATATTTGCGGTTTATAAAGAACAGAATCCATGACCAATTTTAAATGGGGAGAATAGTAATAATACACACAATATTCCAAAGATTGGTTTGCTTAATTTACAAGGAGTTCATACACAAATAATAAGAAAAAGGAACAACTCCGTGAGAAAAAAGTAACTAAATGCTATGAAGGGGATTTTCAGGTTTTCAGTGTAGAATCAAACTATAATAGGAAGCTTAGACCTACTCACATTTTAAAAACAAGTCAAAACATTCAGATAAATATTTTTATCCATCAGACTGACAATGTTTTTGTGAAGTTTTGAGAAAATGTAGTAGTGGCAAAGCAGGTGGAATAAAGGTCCTCTTAAACATTATTGATGTTGGCATAATTTGATGTAGACTTTCTTTAATTTTATCTTTCTATAATCTTATAATAGCTCTGAAAATAAAGCATATACTCATACTCAAAGATTTCACTAGTGGGATTGCGTCTACAGACATATTATCAGAAATATACCAAACCATTTACGTAGAAGATTTACTATGAAAATCTGAACCAGTGTGTAGCTTAATTAAGGGCTCATTTATAAACTTTGATATTTACATATAATGTGATTATATGTATGATTTAAGGTGGATCTGTTTAGGCTAATGTGGAATGATCTCTAAGGTAAATAATTGACAAGCAGAAAGATTCCTGTTTATATAAACAAAGAGAAATGGATGGGGGTGGAGGTTGGTACTACGTCAATGTTTCTCTCTGGAAGGATGCACAAGAAACTCAGCAATGAGAAACTGAATTAGGAAGCAGGGGAAGGGGGACTTGCTTTTTTTTTTTTTTTTTG